>JAFMOC010000629.1:337500-367500 GCA_019802505.1 Corydoras sp. C115
TTCTAATGCTCAGAACCCCAATAGTACCACCACAGAGCAGGGCTTATTGGGTGGGGGCATTATATCCTATCCCAGCAGTGTGACTGAGGTGGAAAAATGAAGCTCCAGCAGAACTGCTGCACTAAAACCCCCTCAGCGCATCAGTGTCACTGCAATCCTCCACCCAAATGATACCTGTTCTGTGATGGAGAACCAACAGGGGGCGAACAACAACACAGAACCCAGATGCACTACAGTCTGGAACTATAGAACTGTACGGTAAGTGGAGGACATGAAGAAGGGGGCATGGCCTAACTTTGGACCGGTGCTGTCTGTGGGGGGTACGGTGGTAAATCTGGGAGTTACCGGACCCGACCACACGAGGCAGAACACCACAAGACTGCAGGACCTACAGAACAAACACAAAGAACACATGGGACGGCACGGTGGCGTAGTGTTTGGCATGTTCTCCTCTCTGTGCTGGGAATTCAGGTTCAAATCCCGATCTGGGTGGAGTTTGCATGTTCTCTCCGTGTCCGCGTGGGTTTCCTTTGGGTTCTCTGGTTTTCTCCCACATTCTAAAAACATGGATTCAAGGTGAATTGGCTGCTCTAAATTGCCCCTATCCAAATTGCTGTGTGTAAGTGAGTGTGTGCCCAGTAATAGATTGGCGCCCTCTCCTGGGTGGATCTGCCCAGCACCCGAAACATTCTCCCCTGGATGGGCATGGAGAAGACAGTGAGTCTCTCACAGCCTCATGTTCCACTTTACGACGAGCAGACCTTAAAGCTGACTGTTTCTGGGCGAATGGGCGTGGCCAGTCGTCATGGCGACTGAACACGTCATTGTTTTTGTAAATATGAGCCTGGTTCTCCTGCAGTTCCGTCTCATAAACCGTGATCAGTAGTCCCTACAGGACGAGCACCGTCTCCCCGGCCGTCATCGGGTCCGGGTTCAAATCTAATTAGCTAAATAAGCAGACTCTGATTAATTGAGGTTCGTTTAAATGCCAGCCTCCGCAAAAGTCCTCATAATGTCAGAGCACTGAGGTGAGGTTCCGTCGTCTGGAGGAACCTTTTAATTAAAGAACCGCGGTTCTCACGTCGGGTCTCGTAGAACAGGTCGTACCTCACGTTCCAACCGGCTTCATTTAAACAGCAGAACGGAACCCGCAGAAACCAAGTCACATGGAATGCCCTCTGAGGCGAGAGACGGTTCAAACATTCCACACCATTCAGCAGAACCAGCAAGGTCGGGACTAGGGTCGGGGGGGGGGGGGGGGGGGTTCCCCATGTCCATCCAGGGGAGAGCGTTTCGGGCGCTGGGCAGATACACCCAGGACAGGGGGGTCATCTATCACTGGGCACCCACTCACTCACACACACACTCTATATGGGGCAATTTGGAGAACTCAGTTGCCCTTGATCCATGTTTTTGGACTGTGGGAGGAAACCGGAGAACCCGGAGGAAACCCACGCGGACACGGGGAGGACATGGAGACTCTGAGCGGAACGTGTTCTGAAAGCTTTGAGAACCTCTGATTTAAAGCATGAAGTTGGAGAAGGCAGGAACCTGGAGCTTTCAGTTCTGCTGCGTCTGAACGTCTCCGTACCTTCAGATCAAGAGCTGATGATGGACAGGCGTGATGGACAGGCGTGATGGACAGGCGTGATGGACAGACGTGATGGACAGACGTGATGGACAGACGTGATGGACAGGCGTGATGGACAGACGTGATGGACAGGCGTGATGGACAGGCGTGATGGACAGACGTGATGGACAGGCGTGATGGACAGACGTGATGGACAGACGTGATGGACAGACGTGATGGACAGGCGTGATGGACAGGCGTGATGGACAGGCGTGATGGACAGACGTGATGGACAGGCGTGATGGACAGGCGTGATGGACAGACGTGATGGACAGACGTGATGGGCAGGCGTGATGGACAGGCGTGATGGACAAACGTGATGGACAGACGTGATGGACAGGCGTGATGGACAGGCGTGATGGACAGGCGTGATGGACAGGCGTGATGGACAGGCGTGATGAACAGACGTGATGGACAGACGTGATGGACAGGCGTGATGAACAGACGTGATGGACAGGCGTGATGGACAGGCGTGATGGACAGGCGTGATGGACAGACGTGATGGACAGGCGTGATGGACAGGCGTGATGGACAGACGTGATGGACAGGCGTGATGGACAGGCGTGATGGACAGACGTGATGGACAGGCGTGATGAACAGGCGTGATGGACAGGCGTGATGGACAGGCGTGATGGACAGACGTGATGGACAGGCGTGATGGACAGGCGTGATGGACAGACGTGATGGACAGACGTGATGGACAGGCGTGATGGACAGACGTGATGGACAGACGTGATGGACAGGCGTGATGAACAGGCGTGATGGACAGGCGTGATGGACAGGCGTGATGAACAGGCGTGATGGACAGGCGTGATGGACAGGCGTGATGAACAGACGTGATGGACAGACGTGATGGACAGGCGTGATGGACAGGCGTGATGGACAGACGTGATGGACAGACGTGATGGACAGACGTGATGGACAGGCGTGATGGACAGGCGTGATGGACAGACGTGATGGACAGGCGTGATGGACAGACGTGATGGACAGACGTGATGGACAGACGTGATGGACAGACGTGATGGACAGGCGTGATGGACAGGCTTGATGGACAGGCTTGATGGACAGGCGTGATGGACAGACGTGATGGACAGACGTGATGGACAGGCGTGATGGACAGACGTGATGGACAGGCGTGATGGACAGACGTGATGGACAGACGTGATGGACAGGCGTGATGAACAGGCGTGATGAACAGGCGTGATGGACAGACGTGATGGACAGACGTGATGGACAGGCGTGATGGACAGGCGTGATGGACAGACGTGATGGACAGACGTGATGGACAGGCGTGATGGACAGGCGTGATGGACAGACGTGATGGACAGACGTGATGGACAGGCGTGATGGACAGGCTTGATGGACAGGCTTGATGGACAGGCGTGATGGACAGACGTGATGGACAGACGTGATGGACAGGGCGTGATGGACAGACGTGATGGGACAGGCGTGATGGACAGACGTGATGGACAGACGTGATGGACAGACGTGATGGACAGGCGTGATGAACAGGCGTGATGAACAGGCGTGATGGACAGACGTGATGGACAGACGTGATGGACAGGCGTGATGGACAGGCGTGATGGACAGACGTGATGGACAGGCGTGATGGACAGGCGTGATGGACAGACGTGATGGACAGACGTGATGGACAGGCGTGATGGACAGGCGTGATGGACAGGCGTGATGGACAGACGTGATGGACAGACGTGATGGACAGACGTGATGGACAGACGTGATGGACAGGCGTGATGGACGGGCGTGATGGACAGGCGTGATGGACAGGCGTGATGGACAGACGTGATGGACAGGCGTGATGGACAGACGTGATGGACAGACGTGATGGACAGGCGTGATGGACAGGCGTGATGGACAGGCGTGATGGACAGACGTGATGGACAGACGTGATGGACAGACGTGATGGACAGGAGTGATGGACAGACGTGATGGACAGGCGTGATGGACAGGAGTGATGGACAGACGTGATGGACAGGAGTGATGGACAGACGTGATGGACAGGCGTGATGGACAGGCGTGATGGACAGACGTGATGGACAGGCGTGATGGACAGGCGTGATGGACAGACGTGATGGACAGACGTGATGGACAGGAGTGATGGACAGACGTGATGGACAGGCGTGATGGACAGGCGTGATGGACAGACGTGATGGACAGGCGTGATGGACAGGCGTGATGGACAGACGTGATGGACAGACGTGATGGACAGGAGTGATGGACAGACGTGATGGACAGGCGTGATGGACAGGCGTGATGGACAGACGTGATGGACAGACGTGATGGACAGGCGTGATGGACAGGCGTGATGGACAGGCGTGATGGACAGGCGTGATGGACAGACGTGATGGACAGGCGTGATGAACAGACGTGATGGACAGACGTGATGGACAGACGTGATGGACAGGCGTGATGGACAGGCGTGATGGACAGACGTGATGGACAGGCGTGATGGACAGGCGTGATGGACAGACGTGATGGACAGACGTGATGGACAGACGTGATGGACAGGCGTGATGGACAGACGTGATGGACAGACGTGATGGACAGGCGTGATGGACAGGCGTGATGGACAGGCGTGATGGACAGACGTGATGGACAGGCGTGATGGACAGGCGTGATGGACAGACGTGATGGACAGGCGTGATGGACAGACGTGATGGACAGACGTGATGGACAGGCGTGATGGACAGGCGTGATGGACAGACGTGATGGACAGGCGTGATGGACAGGCGTGATGGACAGGCGTGATGGACAGACGTGATGGACAGACGTGATGGACAGGCGTGATGGACAGACGTGATGGACAGGCGTGATGGACAGACGTGATGGACAGACGTGATGGACAGGCGTGATGGACAGGCGTGATGGACAGACGTGATGGACAGACGTGATGGACAGGCGTGATGGACAGACGTGATGGACAGGCGTGATGGACAGGCGTGATGGACAGGCGTGATGGACAGGCGTGATGGACACAGACAGACGTGATGGACAGACGTGATGGACAGGCGTGATGAACAGGGCGTGATGGACAGACGTGATGGACAGGCGTGATGGACAGGCGTGATGGACAGACGTGATGGACAGACGTGATGGACAGACGTGATGGACAGGCGTGATGGACAGACGTGATGGACAGACGTGATGGACAGGCGTGATGGACAGGCGTGATGGACAGGCGTGATGGACAGACGTGATGGACAGGCGTGATGGACAGGCGTGATGGACAGACGTGATGGACAGGCGTGATGGACAGACGTGATGGACAGACGTGATGGACAGGCGTGATGGACAGGCGTGATGGACAGACGTGATGGACAGACGTGATGGACAGGCGTGATGGACAGGCGTGATGGACAGGCGTGATGGACAGACGTGATGGACAGACGTGATGGACAGGCGTGATGGACAGACGTGATGGACAGGCGTGATGGACAGACGTGATGGACAGACGTGATGGACAGACGTGAAGGACAGGCGTGATGGACAGGACGTGATGGACAGGACGTGATGGACAGACGTGATGGACAGACGTGATGGACAGGCGTGATGGACAGACGTGATGGACAGGCGTGATGGACAGGCGTGATGGACAGGCGTGATGGACAGGCGTGATGGACAGACGTGATGGACAGGCGTGATGGACAGACGTGATGGACAGGCGTGATGGACAGGCGTGATGGACAGGCGTGCTCTGTCGCCGGGTCGGTTCCGTCCCACAGACGTTCCTCTGTCGTCGGTTCTGATGGCGGGGACGGAGGGTTGGGCGTCCCCAGTCCTGGCTGCAGGGTTGGAGACAGTGGAAGGTTTGTCAGAGACATTGGAATCCTGTTACTCAGCGATCAGCGTTCACTTTACAAACCGGAGATCAGATTATTAATGATTCACTTTTTAATAAAATTGAATCAGAGTGGGCGGCACAGTGGCTTAGTGCTTTAGCATGTTCTCCTCTCAGCACTAGGGATTCCCGGTTCAAATCCCCATCTGGGTGGAGTTTCCATGTTCTCCCCGTGTCTGTGTGGGTTTCCTCCGGGTTCTCCGGTTTCCTCCCACAGTCCAAAAACATGGATCAAGTCAATTGAATTCTCCAAATTGCCCCATATAGAGTGTGTGTGTGTGAGTGTGTGTACAGCGATGGATTGGCGTCCTGTCCTGGGTCTATCTGCCCAGCGCCCGAGACGTTCTCCCCTGGATGGGCATGGGGAACCCCACCGCGACCCTGATAGAGGATAAAGCAGAAGATGATAATGAATGAATCAGAGTGTATTGAATCTGATTCGTGATTCTCAGACTCATAAACACCGCCTGCTGTTACTTTGGCTGTTGCGAGCGCTCCCCCTGGAACCCCCCCCCCCCCCCCCGCGGTGACGGACGCCGCCCGTTGCCTGATGTTTCATTAACGCGCGGTCGTAACTCTGCTCCATGTGCAGCTCGTTTGCTCCGACTCTGACTCTAATTGCACGCCATGATTCTTACCCTCCATCCAGAGTGGAGAGCTTAATTTTTGTATGTACACACTCCACCACACACACACACATCCACCACACACTCCACCACACACTCCACCACACACACACACACACACACATCCTCCACACACACACACACACATCCACCACACACTCCACCACACACTCCACCACACACACACACACACACATCCTCCACACACACACACACATCCACCACACACTCCACCACACACACATCCACCACACACACATCCACCACACACATCCACCACACACTCCACCACACACTCCACCACACACTCCCACATCCACCACACACTCCACCACACACTTCACCACACAATTTAAACATATAAATTAATATACTGAATACAGCACTCACAGACAGAGTGTGTCCTCCACATTCATACAGTGACACACACACACACACACACACACACACACACACACACACACACACACATACACACACACATAACACACCACACACTTTAGCAGTAGTACACACCGGCACACGAACCGGAAACCTTCACACACACATACACACACACTGCCCTGAATCCTGAGCACACGTGCACAGAAAGCTCTCACCCAACCTCACACTGAACCTCACTCCCAACCTCACACTGAACCTCACTCCCACCTCCTCACGAACCTCACTCCCAACCTCACTCCCAACCTCACTGAACCTCACTCCCAACCTCACACTGACCTCACTCCCAACCTCACACTGAAACTCCCAACCTCACACTGAACCTCACTCCCAACCTCACACTGAACCTCACACTGAACCTCACTCCCAACCTCACACTGAACCTCACTCCCAACCTCACACTGAACCTCACTCCCAACCTCACACTGAACCTCACTCCCAACCTCACTCCCAACCTCACAACCTCAACTCCAATCCTCACTCACCTGAACCTCACTCCCAACCTCACACTGAACCTCACTCCCAACCTCACACTGAACCTCACTCCCAACCTCACACTGAACCTCACTCCCAACCTCAACCTCACACTGAACCTCACTCACTCCAACCTCACTCACACTCCCTCACCCAACCTCACTCTGAACCTCACTCCCAACCTCACACTGAAACCTCACTCCCAACCTCACACTAAACCTCACTCCCAACCTCACACTGAACCTCACCTCACTCACTCCCAACCTCACACTGAACCTCACTCCCAACCTCACTCCCAACCTCACTCCAAACCTCACTCCCAACCTCACACTGAACCTCACTCCCAACCTCACTCCCAACCTCACACTGAACCTCACTCCCAACCTCACTCCCAACCTCACTCCAAACCTCACTCCCAACCTCACTGAACCTCACTCCCAACCTCACACTGAACCTCACTCCCAACCTCACACTGAACCTCACTCCCAACCTCACACTGAACCTCACTCCCAACCTCACTCCCAACCTCACACTGAACCTCACTCCCAACCTCACACTGAACCTCACTCCCAACCTCACTCCCAACCTCACTCCCAACCTCACACTGAACCTCACTCCCAACCTCACTCCCAACCTCACACTGAACCTCACTCCCAACCTCACACTGAACCTCACACTGAACCTCACTACCAACCTCACTGAACCTCACTCCCAACCTCACACTCAACCTCACTCCCAACCTCACACTGAACCTCACTCCCAACCTCACACTGAACCTCACTCCCAACCTCACACTGAACCTCACTCCCAACCTCACACTGAACCTCACTCCCAACCTCACACTGAACCTCACTCCAAACCTCACTCCCAACCTCACTCCCAACCTCACACTGAACCTCACTCCCAACCTCACACTGAACCTCACTCCCAACCTCACACACTGAACCTCACAACCTCACACTGAACCTCACTCCCAACCTCACACTAAACCTCACCCAACCTCACACTGAACCTCACTCCCAACCTCACTCCCAACCTCACTCCCAACCTCACACTGAACCTCACTCCCAACCTCACTCCCAACCTCACTCCCAACCTCACACTGAACCTCACTCCCAACCTCACACTGAACCTCACTCCCAACCTCACACTGAACCTCACTCCCAACCTCACACTGAACCTCACTCCCAACCTCACAACCTCACTCCCAACCTCACACTGAACCTCACTCCCTGAACCTCCCAACACACACTGAACCTCACTCCCAACCTCACACTGAACCTCACTCCCAACCTCACACCCAACCTCACTCCCAACCTCACACTGAACCTCACTCCCTGAACCTCACTCCCAACTCACCAACCTCACACTGAAACCTCACTCCGAACCTCACTCCCAACCTCACACTGAACCTCACTCCCAAACCTCACACTGAACCTCACTACCAACCTCACACTGAACCTCACTCCCAACCTCACACTGAACCTCACTCCCAACCTCACACTGAACCTCACTCCGAACCTCACTCCCAACCTCACTCCCAACCTCACACTGAACCTCACTCCCAACCTCACACTGAACCTCACTCCCAACCTCACACTGAACCTCACTCCAAACCTCACTCCCAACCTCACACTGAACCTCACTCCAATCCTCACTCCCAACCTCACTCCCAACCTCACTCAAAACCTCACTCCCAACCTCACACTGAACCTCACTCCCAACCTCACACTGAACCTCACTCCCAACCTCACACTGAACCTCACTCCCAACCTCACCTCACTCCCAACCTCACACTGAACCTCACTCCCAACCTCACACTGAACCTCACTCCCAACCTCACTCCGAACCTCACTCCCAACCTCACACTGAACCTCACTCCAAACCTCACTCCCAACCTCACACTGAACCTCACTCCAAACCTCACTCCCAACCTCACTCCCAACCTCACACTGACCTCACTACCACTCACCCAACCTCACACTGAAACCTCACTCCAAACCTCACTCCCTCACCTCACTCACACTGAACCTCACTCCCAACCTCACTCTGAACCTCACTCACAACTGAACCTCACTCCCAACCTCACACTGAACCTCACTCCCAACCTCACACTGAACCTCACTCCCAACCTCACTCCCAACCTCACTCCAACCTCACACTGAACTCACTCAACCTCACTCCCAACCTCACACTGAACCTCACTCCAAACCTCACACTGAACCTCACTCCCAACCTCACACTGAACCTCACTCCCAACCTCACACTGAACCTCACTCCAACCTCACTCCCAACCTCACACTGAACCTCACTCCAAACCTCACTCCCAACCTCACACTGAACCTCACTCCCAACCTCACACTGAACCTCACTCCCAACCTCACACTGAACCTCACTCCCAACTCACTCCCAACCTCACACTGAACCTCACACTGAACCTCACACTGAACCTCACTCCAATCCTCACACTGAACCTCCTCTCGAACCTCACACTGCTCACCTCACTCCCAACCTCACTCCCAACCTCACGAACCTCACTCCCAACCTCACACTGAACCTCACTCCCAACCCACACTGCATCACTCCACTGAACCTCGACCTCACACTGAATCCTCCTCGGACGTGAGGACGAACCTCACTCCCAACCTCACACTGAGACCTCACTCCAAACCTCACTCCCACACCTCACACTGAAACCTCACTCCCAACCTCACTTCCCAACCTCACTCCACAACCTCACACTGAACTCCTCACTCCCTCACCTGAACCTCACTACCTCACACTGAACCTCACTCCCAACCTCACTGAACCTCATCACTGATGAGAACCTCCGTCTCTGAACCTCACTCCCCCTGCAGAAATCACTCCCAACCTCACGACTGCTCACTACCGTGATTCTCACACTCCTCACTCCAAACCCGCAGAACCTCGCAGCACCCGGAGCAACCTCACACTGAACCTCACGCCACCTCGCTGAACCTCACTCCCAGATGAACCTCTACTCCCAACTTTGAACCTCGGGCTGGCCTCACTCCCAGACCTCACATTGAACCTCACTCCCAACCTCACACTCACTCACCGAACCTCCTCCCATCCCAAACCTCCTCACACTGAACCTCGGTGTCTCATGCGAACCTCACTCCAAGCATTTACACTTTAGCGACCTGGCCTCACTCCGAACCTCACTCCCAACCTCACTCCAACCTCACCGTCGCCACACTGAACCTCACTCGCCAACCTCAGCACCCAACCTCCGCCCTCACTCCCGCTCACTGGACGTCCCGCGGGAACGCCGGCGCCGCGGCATGAACAGAAACACCGATCCGGCAGCGGAGCCTCCCCCGGCGGAACTCCCCTGTGACGGGCCGCCGGAGGTCGCGGGTTCCGGTTGCTATGTTAACCGCACGAAGCAATCAGCGCCGGGCACACCGCGGAACCTCGTCCTCCGGATCGGTTCGTCCTCTCGCCACAGGCCCGATATTTAAGGCAGCGAGAACGCGAGCCGAAATCCTTCAGGTCACAAGGCCTACACCTGCCCTCCGATCCTCACTCCCAACCTCACTCCTAACCTCACACTCAACCTCACTCCCAACCTCACACTGAACCTCACTCCCAACCTCACACTGAACCTCACACTGAACCTCACTCCCAACCTCACACTGAACCTCACTCACTCCCAACCACACTGAACCTCACACTGAACCTCACTCCCAACCTCACACTGAACCTCACTCCCAACCTCACACTGAACCTCACTCCCAACCTCACACTGAACCTCACTCCCAACCTCACACTGAACCTCACACTGAACCTCACTCCCAACCTCACACCCAACCTCACACTGAACCTCACTCCCAACCTCACTCCCAACCTCACACTGAACCTCACTCCCAACCTCACTCCCAACCTCACACTGAACCTCACCCAACCTCACACTGAACCTCACTCCAAACCTCACTCCCAACCTCACACTGAACCTCACTCTGAACCTCACTCCCAACCTCACACTGAACCTCACTCCGAACCTCACTCCCAACCTCACTCTCAACCTCACACTGAACCTCACTCCCAACCTCACACTGAACCTCACTCCCAACCTCACACTGAACCTCACTCCCAACCTCACACTGAACCTCACACTCCCAACCTCACTGAACCTCACTCCCAACCTCACACCCAACCTCACCTCACCTCAACTCCAACACTGAACCTCACTCCCAACCTCACACTGAACCTCACTCCCAACCTCACACTGAACCTCACTCCCAACCTCACACTGAACCTCACTCCCAACCTCACTCCCAACCTCACACTGAACCTCACTCCAAACCTCACTCCCAACCTCACTCCCAACCTCACACTGAACCTCACTCCGAACCTCACTCCCAACCTCACTCCCAACCTCACACTGAACCTCACTCCAAACCTCACTCCCAACCTCACTCCCAACCTCACACTGAACCTCACTCCCAACCTCACACTCACCTCACTCCAAACCTCACTCCCAACCTCACTCCCAACCTCACACTGAACCTCACTCCAAACTTCACTCCAAACTTCACTCCAAACCTCACTCCGATCCTCACTCCCAACCTTACACTGAACCTCACTCCCAACCTTACACTGAACCTCACTCCCAACCTTACACTGAACCTCACTCCCAACCTCACTCCAAACCTCACTCCAAACCTCACTCCAAACCTCACTCCCAACCTCACACTGAACCTCACTCCAAACCTCACTCCAAACCTCACTCCAAACCTCACACTGAACCTCACTCCAAACCTCACTCCCAACCTCACTCCCAACCTTACACTGAACTAATGGGGAAGCAATCAGCGCCGGGCACACCGCGGAACCTCGTCCTCCGGATCGGTTCGTCCTCTCGCCGCAGGCCCGATATTTAAGGCAGCGAGAACGCGAGCCGAAATCCTCCGGGTGCATATTCCTGGTTTAATAAGACCCCCCCCACCCCCACCCCCCCCACCCGCTGCACCCCGTCGTTTAATATTCAGTCCATTAAGGGCTTTTCTGAAATCAGAGTCGATAGCTGTTCACCTCTCGCAGGTAAGTGAGGATTAAAACTCCCGGGCGTCCGTCAGAAAGCTCGGCCGACGCGTCTTCCGTGCGGGTCACCGTCCCTGCGATCGCTCACCTGGATAATTACAAATTGACGAAGGGGGCGGATCGATGGCGAGGACGACGGACTGCGGCGCAAGCAGATTCCCGTTTCCTTCTGCCAGAATCGATCGGCTTCAATCGGCTTTGCAAACGTGAACGTAGAGGACGCCACGCACTTCAGTCTTCACAGGTGACGGCATCATGGGGGCAGGACATGAAGTCAGCAGACGGACGGAGCTGAGACCGGCTGCTCGGCGGGCCAACTGCCCCTGAATTAGACCAAGAGTCCAAGAACAGCTGGGTCCAAATATGGACATGTCCAAAAAGTATGGGGACGCCAAGAGATATGGGTCCAAAAACATCTGGGCCCCAAGGACATGGGTTTAAATGTAGGATGGCATCCAATTACATTGTTCAATAATATATGGACGCCAAGGGACATGGTCTAAACGTATAGGAATGCCAATAGATACATGTGTCCAAAAACATGTGGGCCCCAAGGACATGGGTCCAAACCTATGAGGTCATCCAGGGACAGTTTGGCTTGCCGTTGATATATTTTTAATATAATTAAAGTTGAAAGTTGAAACGTACGTGGAGGACCAGAGGCACAGGTCCGAAAGTATGTGGGCGCCAAGATATCTAAACGTAGAATGGCATCCCATTACATTGTTCCAAAAATATGTGGACGCCAAGGGACATGGATTCAAGGTGAAATGAATGCTCTAAAATTGCCCCATATCTAGTGTTGGAGAACGTTCCTGTGAGGCCTACAGGTGTCTCCTCCAGGTTCTCACCATGACGGGTTTGGTCAGAATCGATCGGCTTCAATCGGCTTTGCAAACGTGAACGTAGAGGACGCCACGCACTTCAGTCTTCACAGGTGACGGCATCATGGGGGCGGGACATAGAGTCAGCAGACGGACGGAGCTGAGACCGGCTGCTCGGCGTGCCAACTGCCCTTGAATTAGACCAAGAGTCCAAGAACAGCTGGGTCCAAATATGGACATGTCCAAAAAGTATGGGGACGCCAAGAGATATGGGTCCAAAAACATCTGGGCCCCAAGGACATGGGTTTAAATGTAGGATGGCATCCAATTACATTGTTCAATAATATATGGACGCCAAGGGACATGGTCTAAACGTATAGGAATGCCAAGAGATATGGGTCCAAAAACATGTGGGCCCCAAGGACATGGGTCCAAACCTAAGAGGTCATCCAGGGACAGTTTGGCTTGCCGTTGATATATTTTTAATATAATTAAAGTTGAAAGGTACGTGGAGGACCAGAGGCACAGGTCCGAAAGTATGTGGGCGCCAAGATATCTAAACGTAGAATGGTATCCCATTATATTGTTCCAAAAATATGTGGACACCAAGGGACATGGATTCAAGGTGAAATGAATGCTCTAAAATTGCCCCATATCTAGTGTTGGAGAACGTTCCTGTGAGGCCTACAGGTGTCTCCTCCAGGTTCTCACCATGACGGGTTTGGTCAGAATCGATCGGCTTCAATCGGCTTTGCAAACGTGAACGTAGAGGACGCCACGCACTTCAGTCGTCACAGGTGACGGCATCATGGGGGCGGGACATGAAGACAGCAGACGGACGGAGCTGAGACCAGCTGCTCGGCGTGCCAACTGCTCCTGAATTAGACCAACAGAGTCCAAGAACAGCTGGGTCCAAATATGGACATGTCTAAAAGTATAGGAATGGCAAGAGACATGGGTCCAGAAACATGTGGGCCCCAAGAACATGGGTCAAAACCTATGAGGTCATCCAGGGACACTCATATATATATATATATGAACCAGAGATTTAAGTCCAAAAGTATGTGGGTGCCCAGGGACATGGGTCCTACACATGTAGAAGCCTCAGGATATTGGTCCAAGTAGACGCCATTGGTGCATATATAGGTCCATAAGCACGTGGTTGCCTCGAGACATGTGTCCACAAGTATGTGGACAGCCAGGGGCCTAAGTCTGAATGTGTGTGGAGGTCCGGTGGTGTGGGTCTGAACGGGGGTGCTCAAGGGTCCGGTTCCAAAAGCACGAACCAATGATTATCTTCCCGGTTCTTATGATTAAATTCACATTATATTTTTGTAAAGTCTCTCTTCGCACGGCCTTTGCGTCCGAACCGCCGGACCTCAGGACCGTACTGACCCCCGCCGTCTGATCTGCAGACCGCTACACCTTTAAGCTGACTCTTTGCCGTCTGCAGTGTTGTTCTTTCTTGCGTTCAGAACGGAATCACGAGTTTAATCACCGCTCCGCGTTTCCAGGACGCAGGGACAGAGATGGAACGATGAGCAGCACAGTCACTGCAGCTCAGACAAATTACGTTCTGTTTTGCACAATCAGCAAAACCAATCTTTCTGGTGTCCGCCGTGTCTCCGTCGTTTTGGTTTCCTCTGCAGGCTCGCTGCGTCCCACCGTCCACCTTATCTGCAGCAACGGTCTGTAATTACACCGAAACGAGCTTTCTGACTTTTTGTCTTGCCGCTGTCTCCTGGTCGTGCTCTTTGGAGGTTTTCAGGTTTATAACTCTGTAGTGCTGCTCTGTGACGACGTACGATTATAAAAAACACTCTATAAATAAACGACTTGAAGTTAAATTGCTGATGAGAATGAACCCGTCACTGTGATGATGATGATGATGATAAACGTCTGTAGAACCTCAGCGTGTTTACCTCGCTCAGCTCATCTTCCTCCTGAACGAACGGCAGAGACTAACGTAATGAGACGGAGCCGAGCCGAGAGAGCGCTGAGGAGGACGGACCGGGAATAGAGGGAGCACCCGGAGGAGGACATTTAACACCGGGACTCTCATTACAGATAAACATGATGATAAACACGTCCATCACAGCTCGGATCAGACGGAAAGCACCAGGGCTTCGTTAACGAGAGACCTAATTAATCTCAAGTTTAACTGAACACCACAATCTAATGATGAATCAGGTGCAGATACAGGTTTAAGTATCAGTGCAGTTATCAGTGCAGGTGCAGATACAGGTTTAAGTATCAGTGCAGTTATTAGTGCAGTTATCAGTGCAGGTATCAGTGCAGGTATCAGTGCAGGTACAGGTGTAGGTGCAGGTACAGATACAGGTGTAGGTGCAGGTGCAGATACAGGTGTAGGTATTAGTGCAGGTACAGGTGTAGGTATTAGTGCAGGTACAGGTACAGGTGTAGGTGCAGGTACAGGTACAGGTGTAGGTATCAGTGCAGATACAGGTGTAGGTATTAGTGCAGGTACAGGTACAGGTGTAGGTATCAGTGCAGGTATCAGTGCAGGTGCAGATACAGATGCAGATACCAGTGCAGGTACAGGTGCAGATACAGGTGTAGGTGCAGGTACAGGTGTATGTATTAGTGCAGGTGCAGATACAGATGCAGATACCAGTGCAGGTGCAGGTACAGATACAGGTGTAGGTATCAGTGCAGGTACAGGTGTAGGTATCAGTGCAGTTATCAGTGCAGGTGCAGATACAGGTGTAGGTATCAGTGCAGGTACAGGTGCAGATACAGGTGTAGGTGCAGGTACAGGTGTAGGTATCAGTGCAGTTATCAGTGCAGGTGCAGATACAGGTGTAGGTATCAGTGCAGGTGCAGATACAGGTGTAGGTATCAGTGCAGGTGCAGGTGCAGATACAGGTGTAGGTATCAGTGCAGGTGCAGATACAGGTGTAGGTATCAGTGCAGGTGCAGGTGCAGATACAGGTGTAGGTATCAGTGCAGGTATAGGTACTGATACAGGTGAAGATGCAGATACAGGTGTAGGTATCAGTGCAGGTGCAGATACAGGTGTAGGTATCAGTGCAGGTGCAGGTGCAGATACAGGTGTAGGTATCAGTGCAGGTATAGGTACTGATACAGGTGAAGATGCAGATACAGGTGTAGGTATCAGTGCAGGTGCAGGTGCAGATACAGGTGTAGGTATCAGTGCAGGTGCAGGTGCAGATACAGGTGTAGGTATCAGTGCAGGTGCAGGTGCAGATACAGGTGTAGGTATCAGTGCAGGTGCAGGTGCAGATACAGGTGTAGGTATCAGTGCAGGTATAGGTACTGATACAGGTGAAGATGCAGATACAGGTGTAGGTATCAGTGCAGTTATCAGTGCAGGTGCAGATACAGGTGTAGGTATCAGTGCAGTTATCAGTGCAGGTGCAGATACAGGTGTAGGTATCAGTGCAGGTGCAGATACAGGTGTAGGTATCAGTGCAGGTGCAGGTGCAGATACAGGTGTAGGTATCAGTGCAGGTGCAGATACAGGTGTAGGTATCAGTGCAGTTATCAGTGGAGATGCAGGTACAGGTGCAGGTATCAGTGCAGGTGCAGGTATCAGTGCAGGTGCAGATACAGATACAGGTGTAGGTATCAGTGCAGGTGCAGATACAGATACAGGTGTAGGTATCAGTGCAGGTGCAGATACAGATACAGGTGTAGGTATCAGTGCAGGTGCAGGTATCAGTGCAGGTGCAGATACAGATACAGGTGTAGGTATCAGTGCAGGTGCAGATACAGATACAGGTGTAGGTATCAGTGGGGTGATTCTGTCAGTTGTGAGGCAGCAGAGTGATTTACCATCAAACATCAGAATAGAGAAGCGAATACCTCGGACCTTGGCGTGATTGTTGGTGCCTGATGGACGGGTTGGAATGCTGTGGCAGCAGCGTGGATGATCTCGAGCTCAGTGGCAGCAGCGGGCAGCAGTGTGTCCTGTCCTGCATCCCATCATGTGACATCTTGGTGCACATGATGGGATGCCGCCGTGCCGCCCTACAAATAAACTATTAAATAAATGAAGAAAAAATGAATTAATAAATCTGTAGGAGAAGGAGAACGTCTGATTGGTTCGGGAACCACGGCGACTGGACAGCAGAGGAAAGCGCCGTCTCAGCGTTTAGAATAAATAATTAAATCAAGAACACGAGACGAGCCGAGTCAGCAGAAACAGAGACGCCCAGCAGGAGGCCTCCACCCGAAAGCCTTCAACCAATCACATCACAGAGAGGGCACCAAACGGGGTAGGACTCTGATCTGAACATCAGAAGCAGCCGGTTCTCCAGCAGTGGGTCTGATGTTCACGGGATGGAGATGTCAGGATTCATGGAGCTCACACTGTGAGAGAGAGGTTCAGGGAGCGTCCACCACAGAGTCCTGACCTGAACCCCGCTGAGAACCTGTGCTGATGATGTCACAGAGAACGTGTGATGTCATCAAAGACAAAAGCGGTCCAATAAAATATAAGGGGGTGTGACCTTTTCTCATCTCATTATCTTCTGCTTAATAATATACTGGTGGTGTTGGGGGGGAGGGGGGGGTTCTCAATGCCCATTCAGTGGAGAACCTTTCAGGCGCTGGGCAGGTACACCTAGGACAGGGGAGCAATCTAACACACACAATACTGTATAAGGGGCAATTTTAGAGCAGCCAATTCACCTTGAAGCCATGTTTGTGGCCAGAGGTGGCGAAACAATGGCACCGCTGGTCCTCCGGCATAAACATTAATACAGCCCACATATAAAAAAATCTCACATGGATTCAAGGTGAATTGGCGGCGTGAAATTGCCCCATATAGAGTGTATGTGTGAGTGAGTGTGTCCAGTGATGGACTGGCACCCTGTCCTGGGTGTGTTTGCTCAGCGCTGGAAATGGGTGTGAGGAAACCAATATCTGCCCCCATGACCCTAGTATAGGTAGTATTAAGTAGTTGTTGGCATGTTCTCCTCTCAGTGCTGGGGATCTGGGTTTTAATCCCAATCTGGGTGGGGTTTGCATGTTCTCCCCTTGTTTGTGTGTGTGGTTTTTTTTTTCTTTACAGGTTCTTCAGTTTCCTCCCACGGTCCAAAAAACATGGATTCAAGGTGAATTGGCTGCTCTAAATTGCCCCATATACTGTGTCTGTGTGTGCCCATTGATAGATTTGCCCCCTGTACTGGGTGTATCTGCCCAGCGCCCAAAATGTCCATGGAGGGACATGAGGAACACCCCCCCCCCACGACCCCAGTATAGAAAACAAAGTAGTAGTTGGCATGTTCTCCTCCGAGCACTGCGCATCCAGGTTTGAATCCCGATCGAGTGGAGTTTGCATGTCTCCCCCCGTGTCCATGTGGGTTATCTCTGGTCCCCCAGTTTCCTCCCACAGTCCATAAACCTGTATTCAAGGTGAATCGGCTGCTCTAAATTGCCCCATAGAATGTGTGTGTGTGTGTGTGCACAGTGATAGAGTTGCCCCCTGTCCTGGGTGTATCTCCCCAGCGCCCAAAATGTCCATGGATGGACATGAGGAACACCCCCCCCCCCACATGACCCCAGTATAGAAAACAAAGTAGTAGTTGGCATGTTCTCCTCCGAGCACTGGGGATCCAGGTTTGCATGTTCTCCCCGTGTCCATGTGAGTTTCCTCTGGTCCCTCAGGTTCCTCCCACAGTCCAAAAACATGGATTCAAGGTGAATCGGCTGCTAAATTGCCCCTATAGAGTATGTGTGTGTGTGTGTGTGCACGATGATAGATTGGCGCCCTCTCCTGGGTGTATCTGCCCCGCCTCTGAAATGCCCATAGTATAGGATTAAGGGGAACATATGGAGATGGTTGGGTCCGTCCCATGACAGTATTACTCGTTTCAGGCTGTCTGCCTCGTGTGGTTGGGTCCGGTACTGCAGGTAAGGCCCACACTGTTCCCGGTGTCCCCGCGTTGCTCGGCGTTCCGCGATAAAACTTTTCCGAAATGTAATAAAGCGTCGCAGTCTTTACATTTGGATGTGACCTATACATCTCCTGATGAGGGCTTATGGGAAACGTGATTAATTTGAGCGTCGCCGTAACCTTTAATGCTTTATTGTTTTCGGTACGAGTCCGGGATCGCCGCGCGTCTCCGAGAAGACGATTACTCTAAAACGGCACGAAGCGCCAGAAATTCATTAAGAACTCCTCACAGAATTTTGGAATCGGGGGAGCGAGGCAGCGCGCGCATGTGGAAACCATCGGGAAATGTCACGGACACCCGGGTGACCGGGCGAGAGAGACCGAGGACAGTCTTTAGACGAGAAAAGCTTGAAAATAATACCCAGAATCCCAGAGGTGACCGAGCCGCGCTTTAAAGAGAGCACTTTATGGATAAAGTGTCAGAGAGTGAGAGGAAACAGCCCTCGTCTCTGTAACACCACCCCCAATCAGCGCAACCACTCCGTCCACAGCTCCGTCTCACAGTTCGTACGATCAAAAGTATGAGGACACACACACACACACACGCCGTTAATTAACCCATCCCTCCATTATCTTCTGCTTTATCCTCCATTAGGGTCGCGGGGGGGGGGGGGTTTCCCCATGCCCATCCAGGGGAGAACGTTTCGGGCGCTGGGCAGATACACCCAGGACAGGGGGACAATCTATCACTGGATACACACTCACTCACACAGACACACTCTATATGGGCCAATTTGGAGAACTCAATTGACTTGATCCATGTTTTTGGACTGTGGGAGGAAACCGGAGAACCCGGAGGAAACCCACGTGGACACGGGGAGAACATGGAAACTCCACCCAGATGGGGATTCGAACCGGGAATCCCTAGTGCTGAGAGGAGAACATGCTAAACCACTAAGCCACTGTGCTCTCCTGTGTAATATATATATATATATTAGGGTCGCGGGGGGGGTTCCCCATGCCCATCCAGGGGAGAACGTTTCGGGCGCTGGGCAGATACACCCAGAACAGGGGGGCAATCTATCACTGAGCACACCCTCACTCACACAGACACACTCTATATGGGGCAATTTGGAGAATTCACACTGTTTCTCACACTGACACTGTTTCTCTAAAGGGAGTGGACGTGGTCTGTAGCGATGCTCAGGGAGGTGGAGGTGTCACAGGAACGTCCTCATGGATGAGGACACGAGGTTTCCCAGCATCACACTGCCTCCACCCGCCAGTCTGCTTCCCATGATGCACCCTGCTGCCATGTGATGTAGAAGAAAGCCTGGTTCCTCAGACCTCCACCTTCTTCTGTTGATGGAGGGTCCAGGTGTGATGGAGATTGTTGGTGATCTCAGAGCTGGACAGGGGTCAGCATGGGAACCCCGATCTACTGTCTGTTGGATCCTTCACCCCCCCAACACATCGGTTTACCACCGTGCCCTCCTCGTACCACTTTTGATGGATACTGCCCCCTGCAGACCGGGACACCCCAGCGAGAGCTGCAGTGTTGGAGATGTTGGGATCCCATGGTCATGACATCACAGCGTGCTGTGCCTCACGTTGTGAGGCGTGTTGGTGTGAGATTGGACCCATGATGCTTTGCAGGTGGATACGATGGGACATTGTTATAGGGTTCCTTTATTACAGAAGTAAAGAAGCATCAGCAGCAATTACGTTTACAAATATTAAAGAAAAAGCGCGTCTCCTGTGTACCTCAACCCCCCCCCCCCCGTCCTCACATGGACCGCACACTTCAACCTCACATCAACCTCACATCCACCTCCTAACCCATGCGTCCATCTACAAACTGCATATGGCCGGTCATCCACTGGTCTGCTTGGGTTCCAGTGAGATTTCTAGAGCTACAGAGTTCAAAGACGTGTTGGACGTTCTGGAACATCGAGGGAGAACGTTCCCTCAGAACCCTCCATCTAAATTTGCATCCAGAAATCCAGAAACACGGGCCGGTTACATAATAACGCCCATGGGTTAATAATCAATCAATCAGGCCAAAGATCACGGCCTCACGGCAGGAAGGTCCTCGGTTCGGTTCCTGTTCCGTGTTCTGTCTTTGTGAGTCCTCCTCGTTTCGGTCTTGGGTTCCCGTCTTGGGGTTCCGTCTCTTCACAAAGTTAATTTGCTGGTATGTGAATGGTTTATAAAATTGGCCGGGGACGTCTCCGTCGGGTCAGGCTGGTGATCCGGTCAGGTCGGTGCCGAGAATGAAGGAACAGATCAAACGCTCCGGAGGTCCGAGAAGAAATCAAAAAGATAAGATGTCCACACCTAGAGTCCACACCAGAAGAGCTGCAGGGGCTCGTACACGATGGAGGATCAGTGGAGGTGATCAGTGGAGGTGATCAGTGGAGGTGATCAGTGAAGATTAGTGGAGGAGAACAGTGGAGACCAAATGGAGGAGATCAGTGGAGAAGAACAGTGATCAGTGGAGGTGATCGGTGGAGGTGATCAGTGGAGGAGAACAGTGGAGGAGAACAGTGGAGGTGATCAGTGGAGGAGAACAGTGGAGACCAAATGGAGGAGATCAGTGGAGAAGAACTGTGATCAGTGGAGGTGATCGGTGGAGGTGATCGGTGGAGGAGATCAGGGGAGGAGATCAGTCGTGTGGAGAAACCATCTCTTGGTCAAATAGGAAACCTCCGATGTTTCCTCTTCAGATCAAACCCATCAGCAGGAGGCTGGAGGAGGCTCAGTCCACCTGAAACACAGGGTTTTCAGAATTAAAGGAGATGAGGACGACAGTCTGCATCCTTTAGGTTCTGTCCATCCAAACTGAATCTATACCGGACGTTCTGCGTGTTTCTACTGAAAGTAGACCTGCAGAACGTTAATCAAGCAGATCCCACAAAACACAATCATTAAATAATAACGTCGAACATCTCAGCGGTGGAGGAGCATTTTAAACGCCTTTAATTCCCTGCGATGGAGTCTGAAGGTTCTTACGGAGTTTTTTTTCTTCTCTTGTTCACACGGGAAGCTCGAGTTTCCGAAGATGCACCAAAAAAAAAGCTGTTGGGATAGGCCCCAGCACCTTCTGTATAAATACATGAATTCATCTTTAATATCTTTAATATAATAATTAATAATAATAATAAATGTAAATTGTACCAAACACAAATGATTAAATTAGTGATTATTATTCACCATCCAGAATCTGAGACCGAGATTTTATTTGCAGCCGTAAATCATTTGGATAAATTTATATTTCATCCCTAAAAGGAAAAATCTAATGAATTATATTTGGTATGGAAAGTTTTCTGAATGAATAAAATTGAAGAATTTACACAAAAATATAACTAAAGTATAACATTCTGACTATATATACATTCTACACTAAATATACAATAACTACACACACAAAGTAAAATATTAATATATCTAAAAAAAGATTATACAATTCAATAAAATATGATATAACATTATATTCATTTGTACTGTATTGTATTTTGTTATATTATATTGGATTTTAATGTTATATTAGGTTATTGGATTTTGTGTTGTATTTTAATGTTATGGTATATAATTTTATTTTTTTTTAAATTGTGTTATACCATAACATGATGTAACAAAAAAAAAAAAAAAACCCAGCAAAACATAATATAAAATCTAATATAATATAATATAATGTAATGCATTATATACTATATAACTATATAAAATTACATAATATATCATACAAATATTTTTTTTATACATACACCATAACAATACAACACAGTATCCAATAACCTAATACAATATAAAACCAAACAAAATAATACAAATAAATACAATATAACATTAATATAAACACATTAATATAATGTGATAAAAATAAAACGGAATAAAACAAAAGAGAATCTGAATTCCTGCTTTAGATCAATATGAGATCTGAAAAATGCAGGTCTGGTAAATAAATAAATAATTAATCTGATTTTAAATGCAATAAAAAAAAATTTGCTTCTATAATATTTTTAAGTTTATTTATAATTGTTTTTAAAACTTAATATTTCACATTTCATTAATTTGACGTTTGTGTAGAAAAGAAAACTATGAATAAATTAAAGCACACATTTAATTATTATAGTTTTATAGGTTTATTTTTATATTACAAATTTATATAAGTAATATATTTTATAAAATTATATTTAAATGTGATACTTTTTTATTATAGTTTATGAGTTCTTTGTGTGTAGCTGTTTAATAAATGAATTGTTGTAAGATCATTAAAACTATGATGGTGATTGATTATCATCTTAATAATAATAATATCATAATAATCTATAATAATCCAGCTGTATGACATCATGATAAAAATAGGTTTGATACTTTTTTAAATCTATATTACGCTGCACGAGATTAAACAGATGAAAAAACATTCACTATTAAATTCTGTCTGTAAACATTACACCCCTGTGGGATTATTATTGAGAAATGAAAGTTCCTGAATGAAAGGCCTTTAAACTGTAGATGATGTCTGTAGATGAGAGTGAGGTGTGGACGGGGGTCAGCGGGTCTGAGTCCGTCGGGAATCATCTCACACTTTGATTTCCACTGAGTCGGCGACACACACGCTCTTCAGCTGACGACTGTGTTCTAATTAACAAACACTAACGTACTCACAAAATACATTCATTCATCCATTATCTTCCGCTTTATCCTATATTAGGGTCGGGGGGGGGGGGCATCTCCCATGCCCATCCAGGGGAGAACGTTTCGGGCGCTGGGCAGATACACCCAGGACAGGGGGCAATCTATCACTGGGCACACACTCTCTCACATCTACACACACACACACACACACACTCTATATGGGGCAATTTGGAGAATTCAATTGAATTGATCCATGTTTTTGGACTGTGGGAGGAAACCGGAGAACCCGGAGGAAACCCACGCGGACATGGGGAGAACATGGAAACTCCACCCAGATGGGGATTCGAACCGGGAATCCCTAGTGCTGAGAGGAGAACATGCTAAACCACTAAGCCACTGTGCCGCCTCTCACAAAATACAGCATCATTAAGACACCATTTAAAGTGAATTTCATATAACTCGGTTCTGAGGCGGCACAGTGGTTAGCATGTTCTCCTCTCAGCACTAGGGATACCTGGTTTGAATCGCAATCTGGGTGGAGTTTGCATGTTCTCCCCGTGTCCGCGTGGGTTTCCTCCGGGTTCTCCGGTTTCCTCCCACAGTCCAAAAACATGGATCAAGTCAATTGAATTCTCCAAATTGCCCCATATAGAGTGTGTGTGAGTGAGTGAGTGTGAGTGTCCAGTGATAGATTGGCGTCCTGTCCTGGGTCTATCTGCCCAGCGCCTGAAACGTTCTCCCCTAGATGGGCATGGGGAACCCCGTTCAGAGTCTCTCCACCTTGGCTCCTCCACGTTCCCAAAGCCTCTCCCCTCTGGTGGATGTTGCAGGAACCTCTTTCCTCACCTTTAATCTTTATAGATTCAGGTCCGTTAATCTTACTTTATTAAACAGGGTCTTTTAAAACACTCTGGTAAAACCTTTGTACCCCATGTGGCCACGTGTGGAACTGCAGGTCAGAGAAGAACTTGAGTAAAGGTGTGGTGGTGCGGCTTGCCCTGTATCTGGTTGATGGGTCAGAGATCGGGGTGAAGATTACATCGGAGATGAAGGGAGGAAACGGGGGGGGGGGGGGGGGGGGTGTTCTGAGGTTTACGTGTGTTAGCGCCAGATCGATACGAGAAACCGCCGTGAACACTGCGCTGAGGAGGTGAGCGGTTCCCCGCCACGCCTCACAACCTCCAGATCGATAATTCGGCTCCAGACGGGTTCGGCGTGGCGTTTTAAATAATTCACTGCATGTGTGTGTGTGTGTGTGTGTGGGGGGGGCATACAGTCATCATAAGTGCAGCAAGGACATCGGCATTGGCTTTCCATTAAAAGCTTCTAATTAAAGACGCTACAGGGGTTTGCAGGCCGCGTGGAGGTGTGGACGGTGGTCAGGATGGAGGTGTGTATGGAGGTCAGGATGGAGGTGTGTATGAAGGTGTGGACGGTGGTCAGGATGGAGGTGTGTATGGAGGTCAGGATAGTGGTGTGGATGGAGGTCAGGATCATGGTCAGGACGGTGGTGTGGATGGTGGTCAGAATGGAGGGGTGGATGGAGGTGTGTATGGAGGTCAGGATGGTGGTGTGGATGGTGGTCAGGATGGAGGTGTGTATGGAGGTCAGGATGGTGGTGTGGATGGTGGTCAGGATGGAGGTGTGTATGGAGGTCAGGATGGTGATCAGGATGAAGGTGTGTATGGAGGTCAGGATGGAGGTCAGGATGGAAGTGTGTATGGAGGTCAGGATGGTGGTCAGGATGGAGGGGTGGATGGTGGTGTGGATGGAGGTCAGGATGGAGGGGTGTATGGAGGTCAGGATGGAGGGGTGGATGGAGGTGTGGATGGAAGTCTGGATGGAGGGGTGGATGGAGGTGTCGATGGTGTTCAGGATGGTGGTGTGGATGTAGGTGTGTATGGAGGTCAGGATGGTGGTGTGGATGGTGGTGTGTATGGAGGTCAGGATGGAGGGGTGGATGGAGGTCAGGATGGAGGGGTGGATGGAGGTGTGGATGGAAGTGTGGATGGAGGTCAGGATGGAGGGGTGGATGGAGGTGTCGATGGTGTTCAGGTTGGTGGTCAGGATGGTGGTGTGGATGGAGGTGTGTATGGAGGTCAGAATGGAGGGGTGGATGGTGGTCAGGATGGTGGTCAGGATGGAGGGGTGGATGGTGGTGTGGATGGAGGTCAGGATGGAGGGGTGGATGGTGGTGTGGATGGAGGTCAGGATGATGGTCAGGATGGAGGGGTGGATGGAGGTGTCGATGGTGGTCAGGATGGTGGTGTGGATGGAGGTCAGGATGGTGGTGTGGATGGAGGGGTGGATGGAGGTCAGGATGGTGGTCAGGATGGAGGGGTGGATGGAGGTGTCGATGGTATTCAGGATGGTGGTGTGGATGTAGGTGTGTATGGAGGTCAGGATGGTGGTGTGGATGGTGGTGTGTATGGAGGTCAGGATGGAGGGGTGGATGGAGGTGTGTATGGAGGTCAGGATGGAGGGGTGGATGGAGGGGTGGATGGAAGTCAGGATGGAGGGGTGGATGGAGGTGTCAATGGTGTTCAGGTTGGTGGTGTGGATGTAGGTGTGTATGGAGGTCAGGATGGTGGTGTGGATGGTGGTGTGTATGGAGGTCAGGATGGAGGTGTGGATGGAGGTCAGGATGGAGGTGTGGATGGAGGTGTCGATGGTGGTCAGGATGGTGGTGTGGATGTAGGTGTGTATGGAGGTCAGGATGGTGGTGTGGATGTAGGTGTGTATGGAGGTCAGGATGGTGGTCAGGATGGAGGGGTGGATGGAGGTGTCGATGGTGGTCAGGATGGTGGTGTGGATGTAGGTGTGTATGGAGGTCAGGATGGTGATCAGGGTGGAGGTCAGGATGGAGGTGTGTATGGAGGTCAGGATGGTGGTGTGGAGGGGAGGTTTTGATGGAGGTGGGGATGGAGGTTTGGAGGGAGGTGGAGGAGGTCTAGGTTTGGAGGGTGGTGTGGATGGAGGTGTGGGGACAGGCTGCTTGCTCTTCATCTGTAATTAAGAACGCTAAAAGCTTCACACTCCCAGCTGGCTCCACTGATGGAGAAACAAAATGCCACCGGGGTAATCCGAGTCTAAACCAATCAGACGACAGACTGAGCTCTCAGCATTTTAAATGAGCAGAACGGAAAAGAACAACGAATCAGGATCAGACGAGATACACACAGATATCATAATCCCTCACAGACAACGGTTACCATGACTACTACAAACCCTCATCAACAACGGTTACCATGACTACGACTGATCTATAGTATGGATGTCAAACCCTGGCCCGTGGGCCAAATTTGGCCCGCACTGTAATTATATTTGGCCCACGAAGCAATATTAATTTACTATTGGGGAGCTGCTAATACTACAAATCCCATAATGCCCTTCTGTTGTTTTGGCGCCGATGACATCATTAGCAGCAATTGCTGTCGCAAGCCGGGCAAGCCGTCCACCCGCGGGTTTTCATCACGCACCCAACCCAGTGGCCCCCGCTCACGCCGCGACTTTGTACTGCACCCGTCACCGCGTTCCACTTTCCCAAAAATACAGAACGTTCTCAGAATTAGAACTGTACAAGAGAACACGCCCACCACAGCAAACGGAACCCCGCCCACAGCACTGACCATGTTCAAAACGAAACACCTCATCCTCATCATCATCATCACAGATTTAACACACTGCAAACAAATCCACACATCATTTTGTTTTTATTTCTAAATAAAACTAATTATCTGCTTTTCAGAAACTTTCTCTTATTTTGAGAAATCGTAACAAGATCGATTTACTTCATTTATGTAAATTTGTGTCTGATTTGTGTTTTATTTATTATTTTAATTATCATATCCACCCCTGTATTATCATCGGTTTGTCTGGTAAAGAGTTTGTAAATGTTATTGTCATTAAATGTTATTATTACTGATAATCTGAAACTTTGCACAATCGTTCATCGTCGAACAATTAAACACATGAAACAATTAAAAAGAAAAACAATGAATTAACTAATTAGTGGTAATTCATTTTGTTTTCTATGGATAAATTGCCCATTTTCTATTAAGTCTTCTACACTTCATGAGCAGAATTAATTAAGCACAAAGTCATTGAACAGGAGTGGTTTATATAATAATAATAATAATAATAATAATAATAGATTTTCTTTGTAACGCACTTTTCATTTTGTAAAATCTCAAAGTGCCACAACAATGGCAAACATCCAACACAAAAAAAAAATCATTAAATATTATGAATTTTTGAATATAATATATATATATAAGCAATATATATATGCAATATAAAAATGTACAATATACAAATACGTTCACTCAGTTTGTACATACACTCTTGTAAAAAAAATTCTCAAAATTTTATAAATTATAGTGCTATTTTTTAAATCTTTGTTTGTGTAAATTTTAGTGTGTGACACCGAAAAGTATAGCACCTTAATTTCGTTACCTGTTATAATGACGATAAAGAGATTCTGATTCTGAAATAGAATTTTTTATATTTCGCTTGTTTGACGTTTATATAGAAAGTATTCTACGTTTTATAAAGTTGTAAGTTGCAGTTTATTTATCATGGAATAATCTCGTTCTTTTTATACTTATTTTTATATATCTTATTTTTATTCCTCGTGTTATTGTCAGAGTTTAATGAACCTTTGTGGGCTTCGCGTTCGACCCGCTGATCTGTAGGTTCGAAGGCTGCACTAAGATCCAACAGGACAAGACAAGAGGTTTGGTTATAATCAGAGGACATTAATAAATCTTTAATTAATGTCTCGGTGCTGTGCTCAGCCCCGACTTGACGATCCCTCATAAAGGACGTCCATCGGAAACGCTCGGCGAGCTTAATTCAGGACGTTGGTTTGGATGGTGCAGCGTGTGCATTAGGGGACCTCCTTACCTTGGTGGTTTTGATCTTGTTCCCCGTGGCACAGCTCCAGCCTTTGAGGTCGGGCAGAACCTTACACTCCTCTCCGTCCAGGCAGGGGTGCATCTGACACCACCACTTCTGCTCCACGATGGAGGCTGCGGACAGATGAGCGCAGAGTTTCAAACAGGTCAATAAGACCAGATGACACGGCTGATAGGTGAGGAACATCGGGAGCTGACGGGTCGTTCGCCCAAATGTCAGCGTGTCAGTGGATCCGTCATCCCGCCGCCATCCGCCGCCTGGAACCCGACAGACTTCCTTCCCTTACAGCTCGGCGGGCCGACAGTATCGCCTATCCCGGCTCTTTGGGGACCGGGGCATTTAGAGAAACCCGAGCCCGTGTTCCAGCGCGTGATCCTGCACGCGCTCGCAGGAAACGCTCTGATATCTAAATATGTGGACGGGATAATGAAAAGGTTAAGTACTGATGGCCTGGTCCAGGTTTCCCCGCAGTGTGGACATTAGCACCACGCTTTCATTTGCAGAGAATGTCAGACACTAAATGTCATTGTGTATAGGTCAGACAGCACTGAGGGGCTAAAGCACCGCGTGCTCGGGTTCCACCTCCTCCATCTGTGATAAAGTTCAACCGGCGTACGGCGTGCGACAAAAATCCCTCATCTGAACGCCAACGAACGCGTGACGTCCAAATCTGCATAACTCTAATAACTTTTCAACCCTGCACTGCATTACACTGCACACAGATGCACTACACACTTCAATTATCCGCTTTATCCTCTATTAGGGTCAGGGGGGGTGGGGGGGTTCCCCATGCCCACCCAGGGGAGAACGTTTCGGGCGCTGGGCAGACACCCCCAGGACAGGACGCCAATCCATCACTGGCCACACACTCACTCACACTCTATATGGCGCAATTTGGAGAATTCAATTGACTTGATCCAGGGCGGCACGTTGGCTTAATGGTTTAGCATGTTCTCCTCTCAGCACTAGGGATTCCCGGTTCGAATCCCCATCTGGGTGGAGTTTGCATGTCCTCCCTGTGTCCGCGTGGGTTTCCTCCGGGTTCTCCGGTTTCCTCCCACAGTCCAAAAACATGGATCAAGTCAATTAATTCTCCAAATTGCCCCATATAGAGTGTGTGTGTGTGAGTGAGTGTGTGCCCAGCGATAGGTTGGCGTCCTGTCCTGGGTGTATCTGCCCAGCGCCCGAAACGTTCTCCCCTGGATGGGCATGGGGAACCCCCATCCCCATCTGGGTGGAGTTTGCATGTCCTCCCTGTGTCCGCGTGGGTTTCCTCTGGGTTCTCCGGTTTCCTCGCACAGTCCAAAAACATGGATCAAGGTCAATTGAATTCTCCAAATTGAGTGTGTGTGTGTCCAGTGATAGATTGCCCCCCTGTCCTGGGTGTATCTGCCCAGTGCCCGAAACGTTCTCCCCTGAATGGGCATGGGGAACCCCCCCCCCCACCACGACCCTAATAGAGGATAAAGCGGAAGATAATGAACGAATGAATGAATGATAGTGTGTCTGCATCTGAAATATCAGAATAACATCATGCCCATCTGAGACATGAACTCCACTAGACCCCTGAAGGTGTGCTGCGGTATCGGTCACCAAGCTGCACACAGCAGATCCTGTAACTCCTGTAAGTCGACCTACACCTC
>JAFMOC010000629.1:370000-407500 GCA_019802505.1 Corydoras sp. C115
TAATCGGTCGATTTTTTTTTTTTCGATTAATCGTTGAATTGGATTTAAAAATTTTTTAATAAATATCTTTATTAAATAGGTCAATATATAGCATGTTGAGTTTCAGGTGGTGAACATCACTGTGGTGCTGTGTGCAGGTCAGATCGTTTTCGTAGAGCTCTCATGTTCCACGTTCTTTATTCGTGAAGCGTGAAGCACCCGCTGTTTTGATGATTTAAGCTGAAGTGTGTTTTCTGCGTCGGTCGTGTTTCATTTGTAGAGTTTATTAAACTTTCACCTCCGCCTCATTCTGTTCAACTCGCTTTTAATTTTTTTTTTTCCAGCGCTGTAGGTGACGTACGCGGTTACGACGTTGCGAGTAACGCATAAATCGTGCGACACAACGAATCGGAAACGAAATCCGTTGTCGACACTTTTCATCAGCGATTTTCATCGATTCATTGTTGCAGCCCTAGAACGGCCTTCAGATTCTCTATCTAACTGTTTATGATGTTAAAATGGCACTTTAAATATCAACATAACAGGGAGTTTTGTCTTGCCGCTGTCTCTTGGTCTTGCTCTTTGGGGGTTTATAGGTTTATAACTCTGTAAAGCTGCTTTGTGACGACGTACGATTGTAAAAAAAAACACTATAAATAAATTGGAACATGAACGTGGTGATGACGCCCCTGGCTGTCAGTCAACATCACGCCAACCTCGCCCATGACGTAAAGAACCCGTTAACGTTCGGTGGAAATAAACTGGAGCGCGGCCCAAATGGAACCGTCTTCGGTCCGAATCAGAACGTGGACTGGGAGTGCCGGCGGCGCCATATCTCACCCATGGGGAGGCCCATGTCCATATGCTATGGGGGGGGGGGGGTGTTAATGCCACTGGCTGACAGTCAGCGGCACATATTCACACAGACAGCCTCGAAAAACGAGTCTGGAGCTCGTCCAGTCCAACTGGAACCGTCTTCGGTCTGAATTAGAACGCGGACCGGAAGCCAGGTTTATATGAATGCCACCGGCTGAGAACCGACAACACGCCTCCACACAGACGACCAGCGAGACGGACGGCTTTTAATGAGACATGTCCCCGATTTCAAAAGGAACGTCAGAGGATTTACGTGAGGTTTTAATGTCCAGATACTTCTGGCTGTATGGAATATTTAAATAATTAGAGGAAAGGAGCAATATCAGAGGGCAGTACGGTGGCTTAGTGGTTTGGCATGTTCTCCTCTCAGGGCTAGGGATTCCCGGTTCGAATCCCAATCTGGGTCTAGTTTCCATGTCCTCCCTGTGTCCGTGTGGGTTTCCTCCGGGTTCTCCGGTTTCCTCCAACAGTCCAAAAACATGGATCAAGTCAATTGAATTCTCCAAATAGGACAGGACAACAATCAGGGTGCCAAGTCTTACACAGACACACTAGCACACTATGGGGCAATTTAAAGCATTTACATCACCTTGAATCCATGTTTTCGGCCTGTGGGAGGAAACCGGAGAACCCGGAGGAAACCCTGATGCTGGACCAGCTGAGCAACCCAGACCTTTAAGTGTATCATAAAGTGCTACACGAATCGGAACCCCGAAGACGGGATACGCACCTCTATGCCCCACAGTTTGAGCAGGTAGGAGCAGGTGTGTCATCATACAGGTGAGCAGCAGAGCGGGGGGGAGGGCCTTCAGCCTGAATTTCTCAATCATCCTGCAGAGAGAGAGAGAGAGACAGAGAAAGAGACAGAGAGAGAGAGAGAAAGAGACAGAGAGAGAGAGAGACAGAGAGAGAGAGACGGAGACAGAGAGACAGAGAGAGATGTAGTGGGTGTTCTTGCTATAAAGAAGAATCCAAAGAATCCAGAACCAACCTGAATGAACACATCACCCCCCCCCAATTGGACATTCCACTCTGTCCTCTGAATATTTTACAGAGCGCTGGAGTTCCGTCTCGCAGTGTCGGAGAACCGCACCAACGCTAACCTTGTGCCGCGTGGAGGCCGAGTAAGACAGATTAAACAACTTAAACCTGGTGACAGGGCAATTAACACCCCATGACTTATTGATTTACACCTTTAATTTATGCACTATGAGATAAGATAAGGGCAAATTAGCATAATGCTGTACATCAGGTTTCCTGAACGTAGTTACTTTACGGCATTAAAGCTTTAATTAATTATATTTAGAACATTCTGCTTTACTGATATTAACTAGCGAGATGTATTTCCAGAAGAAAATGCGAGTGTGAGAAACGTAGATCAAAGCGATACAGGGAACGAGCTAAAAAAGTGGGCGTGGCTGGGGCATCTTTAAGCAGTGCTCATATTAAAGGTCAGGAGAGTTTAGAATTAGAACGGCGTCTATATCAAAAACTATTTAAAAAAAATAAATACTGCAAAAACTGGGCGTGGCCAGGATGTGGCGAGTTTCGTGTCTGTATGAGAGGGTACCTGCAAGAGGGTACCAGCGAGAGAATACCAGAAAGAGGGTACCTGAGATAGGGTACCAGTGAAAGGGTAATGGCGAGTGGGTACCTGTGAGAGAGTACTTGCAAGCGGGTACCAGTTGGATGAACACAGCAAGAGGGTACCAGAGAGAGGTTACCTGCAAGAGGGTACCAGTTAGAGAGTACCTGAGAGAAGGTACCTGCAAGAGTGTACCAGAGAGAGGTTACCTGCAAGAGGGTACCTGAGAGAGAGTACTTGCAAGAGGGGACCAAAGAGATGGACAGCAAGAGGGTACTAGTGAGAAGGTAACAGCGAGAATGTACCTGCAAGAGCTTAACAGCAAAAAAACCCTACCAGTTTGAGGGTACCTGAGAAAGAGTGTACCAGCAACATGTACACAGCAAGAGGGTACCAGTGAGAGGTTACCTGAGAGAGGGTACCAGTGAAAGGGTAACAGCAAGGGTGTACCTGAGAGAAAGTTCTTACAAGAGGGCAAAAAAAAAGAAGGACACAGCAAGACGGTTCCTGAGAGAGGGTACCTGCAAAAGGGTACCAGTTTTAGGGTACCTGCAAATGGGTACCTGAGAGAGAGTACTTGCAAGAGGGTACCAGTGAGATGGACACAGCAAGAGGGTACAAGAGAGAAGGTACCAGTGAGATGGACACAGCAAGAATGTACCAGAGAGAGGTTACCTGCAAGAGGGAACCTCCAAGAGAGTACCAGAGAGAGGTTACCTGCAAAAGGGTACCAGGGAGATGGACACAGCAAGAGGGTTCCTGAGAGACGGTACCAGTTTGAGGGTACCTGCAAGTGGGTATCTGAGAGAGTACTTGTGAGAGGGTACCTGCAGGAGGGTACCAGTGAGGAATACCTGAGAGAGGTACCTGCGTGACATCCCTGCCATATAACGAGACCGGACGACACTGTTACCCAGGATGCATCAGTGTCTGTAACCTGTCAACAGTGAGAGGTTCTGTCCTCGCTCTCTGCATCATGACAGCCTTCAATCCCTCAGTGCCTGTCTTTTGATTAAAGTGTCCCCCCCCCCCCCCCCTCCTCTTGCACCTAATGCCGGGATGAGGTTTCAATCAATGACCCTAACATTGGTCCCGACAGCCATTAGCCGTTCACCTCGTTGGTTGGAATCAATCTGAATGCCGCTCCTTTTTCGGGTTCCGTGCTGCGACCCTCTGCGACATCGGCTCATGATACAGGCTGCCTATTTTTAATCCGCCTTTAATTGCTTTTATTGCGATAGCTGCATCAATTATGAATACGGCTCGGAGAACACGGCGCTCCTTCGGCTTGCGACGGGATCCAACGCATCTGCTCTGTATTCAGATGAAGGCTTCCACAGAAACCATCTCAGATGTTATTTAAATACTTAGTTTATATCAACATCAGGTATACATCTCAATGTTCTTAAATCTCCTTAAACCTGATTGGCTGACTGGATGGAACCTGGATTTCTATTAGACCAGCGGTCCAGCAGGACGCCCTCAAAGGACTTATATAGTTTTTAAATTGTTAATTATGGGTCACATGATCACCACACAATCTGTACGTGGCTGTTCTACACTGTTGATGCTGCCCCCCAGCACAAGGAGGACGAGTCCCCCACTGAGTCTCGGTCCTCACAAGGTTTCTTCCTTAAAATATCAACATAACAGGGAGTTTTGTCTTGCCGCTGTCTCTTGCTCTTTGGGGGTTTAAAGGTTTATAACTGTAAAGCTGCTCTGTGATGTACGATTGTAAAAAACACTATAAATAAATTAGTTACTTACTAGTTACCATTATTAATGATTACCATTATTATTCATTCATTCATTCATTCATTATCTCCCGCTTTATCCTCTATTAGGGTCGCGGTGGGGTTCCCCATGCCCATCCAGGGGAGAGCGTCTCGGGCGCTGGGCAGATAGACCCAGGACAGGCCGCCAATCCATCGCTGGGTTACCATTATTATATCACTATTATTAATGATTTAGTTTTTAATAAAGACATTTCTGAATCAGAGCTTGTTTTTTATTATAGTGAGTTTGTAAGTGTTTTATTAAAGCAATATTAAAGGTTGTGTATTATTGTGAATCAATCACGTAAAGAGGTGGCGCTGTTCTCCACTACACGCCAGGACTCAGAACACCTCTTTATGGCTTTATTCAGAATGAGGCCACACCCCCTCTGGTACTGTATTTTTTTAATGTGGCCCACACGTCTCAAAACACATCTGGTAACGTTATGGCAGTGCTATCTACATGTAAGAGGGTTTCTCCTGGTTCTCCGGTTGTCTCCCACAGTCTGAAAACGTGGATTTAAGGTGAATTGGGTGCTCTAAATTGCCCCTATATAGTGTGTGTGAGTGCGTGTCCAGTGATAGTGATGGAAACAATCCCCCAGCGACACTAGTTTCATATTAAGGGTCAAAATGATGAGAAGAGACCACGCCCCTCTAGAGTGCTGACTCGTCACTTTGCCTGCCGTTGTGTGAGCATCAGAGAAGCCGCGATCCCTATGGCAGGTTCTGATCATCACACTTTAAAATCTCCAGCCGGTTAAATGGAGCGTCACAGTTCACGCTCTGTAAAAACCCTGGTTCTCGCCGTACCTGCCGCGGCGCCGTTGGTTCGATCCAGATGAAGTTATATAGAGTCTGTTGTGTTCTCGGTGGAGCATGAGGCGACAGAACGACTCTATTTTTACTCCCTGCACTGAGAGACGCCGCCGCCGAGCCCACGCGAGGCCGTTTATATCGGCGGGTTTTTAATTAACCGCCTCGGTTTCTGTACCTGAAGCAATTATCTGTGCATGGCTGACCTCGGGCGCACCTCCACACGCAGAGCACGGTCAGCTAAATGACTTGACGGAATTCTGTTTACAAAGCAATCACTTTGGACCTGGATATAAATATCACCGCAATTAAGCCGGGCGCATTGACCTGAAGAACCTGCTCTCACGCAAAAAATGGGAATTCTGTGATATCACCTGGAGAACGAAGGGGTTTGGACAACAGCACTCTCCAGGTCCTGTGAGGAGGACTGCTACAACCACACCAAACCTCAGACAGTATACTGTTATATCCATCCATCCATTATCTTCCCTTTATCCTCTACTAGGGTCGGGTGGGGAGGGGGGGGGGTTCCTCATGCCCATCCAGGGGAGAACGTTTCAGGCGCTGGGCAGATACACCCAGGACAGGAGGGGGAAATCTATCACTGAACACACACTCACACAGACACACTCTATATGGGGCAATTTAGAGAATTCAATTGACCTTGATCCATGTTTTTGGACTGTGGGAGGAAACCGGAGAACCCAGAGGGAACCCATGCAGACACGCGGAACCATTAAAATAAAATTAAATTTAAAAAATGAGGGTAACTACCAAACTGGTTAATGAGTTGCACTAACCATCCTAAGACACTAGAGGGAGCTCCTGTCCACCAGAGTTGATTGTAAAGAACGCTGCCTGTAAACGCCGTCGCCCCAGCGCTTCAGAAGGAATGAGGCGTGGCACTCCACATTGCCCCAACCCCTTAAACCAGGCGGTCACATACAGCGTGAGAGCAGTCCCCCAGACGCTAAAGCAAAGAGGAAACTTTAGAGGAGGTTTCGCTTTAAGGCCGACAAGTTCAGCGTCTCACCGCACACCGCTCTTTAGTTCTCAGCCGAAAGGAGGCGTTGACACACTGCAGGTTGCCCCAGCTCCTTAAACCAGACGGTGGTTGCTTGCAGAGACCCAACCCCTAAAGCAAAGAGCTTCTGAGGAGGTTCTGCTTCAGGGCCAGGGTTGTACACCAAGGACCTGCAAGTTCGGGGGGGGGGGGGGGGGGGGGGGGGACTAAACATGGGAAACCACAGACACACCCCCCATACAATGGATTTAAATGACCCCGCCCAAGTCGCCCCAAGCCGCTAAATCAGGGAGGAGCTTCTGTGGAGGTTCTACTTAATGTCCAGCAAATTCAGCGAAATTTACTGCACACCGCTTTTTAGTTTTTTTAAGTAGGAAAGAGGCGTGGCTTACAGCCAGCGGACACACACACACACACCACCTCATAGAGAATTTATTGCCCTAGCCCAAGTCACTCAAAGTGAGCACCCCCGGGAGGTCTGCCCCAGACGCCAAATCAGAGGTTCTACTTCACGTTCTGCAAATTCGCCGCTCTACTTTTCGGCAGGAAAGAGGCGTGGCTTCCAGTCGCAAAACAGGCACCACCACAATGGAATTAAATGCCCCACCATCTTCTTCACTCCACCCGTCACTCACAGAACTCTGTGACGTTCCGTCTGTCGGGTCTCCATGTACTAAACTCCACACTCCAGACAGCGGAACGTAGAACCCATGATTCATCAGCTGGTTTTAAACAACCTGTGAAATTCTGATTCTCCCGTCTTTATTCTTGCCGTCTATTTTAGGCTCTTCTCACTTCATCTGTTCCCACACGATCGCACACACACACACACACACACACACACACACACACACACACACACACATCTCACACCGGTATCCACACGGTGCGTCTCCGTGTCCACAGTGCAGATCTGTAGCCTCTTCATTTATACTGCACAATACAAACATATAAGACCGTTCCATACAGTATAGAACATGATGCAGCATGTGGACACACTTCCTAATTAATGTCCAAATCGGAGTTTGATTCATTGGGTCTAAAAGCCAAACATTCTCCTGTCTGAGATAAGACTCTGGGAACCTGCACTGAGCCGAAGGTGGCCCTGATACAGTGTGCAGACTTTAATACGGCCCACACGTCCCAGAATACATCTGCTTCACATCTGGCAGATTTAGAGACATAGAACCTCACATGGTCCACATGGTCCAGAAGACATCTGGTGAAGACTCGGCCGACTTGTGAGCCACTTTCTGCCCTTCATCTCAAGTGCTATCCCATCATGCTGGTCAGTGGGCCGGACTCAGAGACCATACAGACGTGGCCCACCTCTGCTGGTCCACTACCGACTTTGGGAACAGCCAACTCTGCACCGAGACAAAGGTGGCCCTCATACAGTGTGTGGACTTTAATACGGCCCATACGTCCCAGAACACACCCGGGGGACTCGTGTGGTCCTTTATCACACAAGTGGGAGTGGTCCACCCAATTGCCATCCTGCCATGTGACTCAGTGGGTGGGACTCAGATAGCATAGAGATGTGGCCCAGCTCTAGGAAACCGACTCATTGATCCAAAGGTGGCCCTCATACATTAATGTAGAATTTAATAGAGCCCACACATCCCAGAACACATCTGCTTCACATCTGGCAGACGTGGAGTCTTGCTATTCAATGTGAGACATAGAAAAGAAAACCTCACATGGTCCACATTTCCCAGAACACATCTCGGCCGACATGTTTTGCCCAACACTTTTGCCCTTTACTTCACAAGTGGGAGTGGTCCATCCAAGTGCCATCCTGCCATGCGGATCGGTGGGCCGGACTTAGAATGCATACAGATGTGGCCCACCTCTGGGAATCTGCACCGATCCAAAGGTGGCCCTCATCTGTAGCCATTAATACGGCCCACGTGTCCCAGAACACATCCGGTAACTACTCGGCCGACGTGAGCCCCTTTTGATGTTCTGCCCTCCATCTCACAAGCGGGAGTGGTCCACTTCTGACTGATGGGAGGACCGTAATCCAGAGTGATCCACTCAGGCGCTGCACACCCACGTGAAAATCGGTGGACGTGGGCCAGATACGGACCGAAATGATTCTGTAGACCTTCCTGAGGATGAGGGTGTGGAGATCTGGGTTCAGTTCCTATGTGCATGTGCAGCACTGAGCACCTCACCTCGGAAAAATGACCGATGATCTGTAAATGTGCCCCCCTCCCCGAGTGAATATTTGAAGAACCTGGGGCACCTCACTCGGTCTCTCACTTCCACCTCACAATGAAATATGAATGAAGACTCTGCGTGATTCGATCCTTTAAAATTAGCAGCAGGAGGGATATGACGGGTTCCAACAAAGACAGAAACGACCCCCGGGGCAAGAGAACGAGAATGCAAGATCCCTCAGCATTCCCACGTTCCATTAGTCTGGACAAAGATGAGGAAACAAAACAGCTCCGTCTCCTAAAGGGTGCCAAAAGTTCTGCAAGGAACGTCTTAAGTTGTAACATTCACCATCCATCCATCCTCCTCCGCTTGTCCGGGGTTCGGGTCGCGGGGGCAGCAACCTAAGCAAAGAGGCAGACCTCCATCTCCCCCAGCCACCTCCACTGGCTCGTCTGGCAGAATTCCAAGGCGTTCCCAGACCAGCTGGGAGATATAACCCCTCCAGCGTGTCCTGGATCCCGATTGGACTTGCCTGAAACACCTCCATTGGGGAGGCGCTTAGGAGGTGTCCTTACCAGATACCCGAACCTCAATTGGCTCCGTTTGACGTGAAGGAGTAGCGGTTCTACTCCGAGTCTCTCCCGGATGACCAAGCTTCTCACCCCGTCTCTGGAGAACCCAGACCCCCTAAGGAAGGAAACCCATTTCAGCCACTTGTATTGGCGATCTCGTTCTTTTGGTCATCACCCAAAGCTCATGACCACAGGTGAGGATAGGAATGTAGATCACTGTAAATCGAGAACCTTGCCTTATGGCTCAGCTCCCAATTCACCACAACAGACCGTTAAGAGTCTGCACTGCTGAGCCCGCCTCCATCCACCGGTCATTCTCCCGCTCATCCTACCATCACTCAGGAACAAGACCCCGAGATCCTTCAACTCCACCACTTGAGGCAAGATGCTGTAACATCAACTGGAGAACAAACCCAGGGTGTGGCCCTCTGCCAGCCACATGGTACTTATATGTAAAGATTATTGTCCACAAGTTCCAAAAACATCTGATAGACCTTCGGCAGATAGATGGCACTGCTACCTACATGTGGTCCAAAGAACAAATGTACATCTGGTAGAACCACGGGCAATGGATGGTGATTATCGCCATGCTGGAGGTTCTACTGATGGTCTGTGTGTCTCGTTCCTGTGCTTGCTACACCCTGTCTCCGGTTCACACCGTGTCGGGGCATGGAACCCAGCATGATGGAGATGCAATGGGCTTTATGGGTATGTTTTCCAGCAAGGACGCATGGCATACGACATCTGTTGACTCTCTAGAGGAGGTGGGACCAGTTGGAGATGAAGGGGGCGGGAAAGGTGCAGAGATCACCACCTGTCCCATTGTTGGCCTCCTGCCGTGGACATCCAAGGAGAAAATTCTTGGTCCATCAGGACTTTAGGGCTTTATGCTGGAACGTATGTTGGAGCCACATGTTTTGACATTGGAGGTTAGAATTTGGGGCGCCATCTGCAGGTACATCAGCCTGCAGGACATCCTGAATCAGCGGCAAAGATGGAACCAGGGGCAATAGCGCCTGCCACTACCTCGGGGGGAGCCAGTGACCAACTTGTGGCTGTAATCTGGTGCACGGTGACCCACGTTCCGCAAACGGGAGCGGACCACCCAAAGAGGGGCAGGGTCATTTAAAGTGTTGAAGGGGAGTTCATGAAGGTTAAATTTGAGGTGAGTGTGGTCTTTAACCCATAGCTCTTCAACACCTTTGCGTTTGGGGACATCAGCGATTCTGGATGGAGGCGTGTAGAACCGAAGTGGAATGCGAGCGTGACGCAGTTCTGGTCCGGGGGGACAGGGGGAGCTCAGACACTGAAGTGTGATGGTGTTCCATCAGCCGAGGTGTGAACGCAGCTCCGCATTGGATCTGTAATCCTCTCACTTCGCCGGATTAGGAAACACTGACGCATTGTAATTAGAGTTTCCTGTCCTCACCCGGAGTGAGACGCTCTGCAGGCTCCGCCTCACCCGCAGCACACTCCGATGTGGTCTGGGTTTTAACTCCGCCCCCTCAGTCTCTGACCTCTGTTTACAGAGTTCAAACAGCCAACTAATATTATATAATTATTATTCATACGTTTATCCTGATATTATTAATGTGTGTGCAATGGAAACAGTGGTTGCCATGACTACTATAATCCCTCTTAAACAACGGTTACCACAACTATTATAACCCCTCATAAAATTGGCACAACTACCATAATCCCTTTTAAACAGGCTGCCACAACTACTATAACCCCTTATAAAGTTGACAACTATTATAATCCCTCTTAAACACAGCTGCTACAACTATTATAATCCCTCTTAAACACGGTTGCCACAACTACTATAATCCCTTTTACACACAGTTGCCACAACTACTATAACCCCTCAAAGTTGCCACAACTATTATAATCCCTCTTAAAACAGTTGCCACAACTACCATAACCCCTCAAAGTTGCCACAACTATTATAATCCCTCTTACACACAGTTGCCACAACTACTATAACCCCTCATAAAGTTGACACCACTATCATAATCCCTCTCAAACACTGCTGACACAACTACTACACACCTCATAGATTTGCCACAACTACTATAATCCCTCATAAAGGCAGTTGCAAAAACTACTATAATCCCTCATAAAGACAGTTGCAAAAACTACTATAATCCCTCTTGAAAACGGTTGCCACAATTTCTAATATTCCTCATAAACAACAGTTGCCACATCCCCTATAATTCCCCAGAAAAAGGTTGCCACAACTACTATAATACTTTACAATGATATTGTTCAGAAATACATACACGGACATATACACATAAGACTAAGCGTGCGGTAGCTCAGGGGTCAGTCTGTTGGACTGTCGGTTGGGGATTCAAACCGTAAATCCACCAATACGACCCTAATTAATCCAGGGGGAATGCATTATAGGTAAACCTTGTGGTCAGAGCACACAAATCAAACTTGGGGTATTTATAAGTCGCCTTGGATAATAGTGTCTACAGAAATAGTGTGTGTGTGTGTGTGTGTGTATATATATATATATATATTTGTTTGTACATATACACACACACACACCGCTGAATCAAACCCAAAAATAAGAATTCTTAATAAAAAGGCAGTCAGGTTCTATTTCTGCCTGCATTTGATTATCTGCCGTGTTTGTGTTTAACAGGCGCAGAACCCGTCACTGATGGGGTGAACATGGGGTCACGTTGGAATTGCTGAGCACCGCGAAGCGAGATGCACTTCACACAGCTCCTGACGACCATCGCCTCCATAAAAGTGGACGTCTGACAGTTTCGGGGCAGGTTTAGACGTGGCGCAGTAAAGAAAGCAGAAGGTGGGGAAGATTGCAGCATAATTAGTCTATCCCGGTGGCACAGGCCAGCGCCGGCCTCAGCGCCAGCCTCAGCGCCCGAAATACCACGCTTTATTACGAAGCCGGTGTTTTGTGGAGGTATAAACTTTATTAGCAGTGACTCAGTTTGGACTCACACTGTTAGAACCTCAGAATGAGGCGTGCCAGGGTTCTGTACGGATTCTCCATATAGACGTTATCCTTCTGTGACCTCATTGATTCTCTTTTATTGTATTGTTCTGCGTTCACAGGTTTTATTTTATTTTCAGATGATAGAGTTTGCTCTTCATAAACTTGTGTGCAGAAATGCACGGGATTTTGGGAAGTCCGAGTCCCCGTAAACCCTAAACCCTTCAGCTTAAGTTTAGGTTCTGGTTCAATAAAGCAGCTTTAACGTATTTTAAACCTAAACGCCTGCAATGTGAGCGTGGCAATAAAAACTCACTGCTGTTTTTTCCTTTTCAAAGAAAAAAGCCTTGTGAGGACCGAGGCTCAGTGGCAGATTTTAAGAGTTTAGGATAAGGGGGGGGTGGGGGGCGAGTCTGGGGAGCACTTGGGGTTAGGTGCTTTGCTTAAGAGCAATTCAGCGAGGTTCTCGGTGGAAACGGGAGTCGAACCGGGGACCTTCAGCTCACAATGCTGGTTCCTTAACCCTATGTACTGTATATATATATATATATATATGTATATATATATATATATATATATATATATATATATATATATATATATATATATATATATATACACACACATATATATATATATATATATATATATATATATTTTTTTTTTTTTTTTTTTATCCCCAACCAACAGTCCAACAGACTGTGTGTGTGTGTGTGTGTATATATATATGTTAGAGATGAGACGATAAATCAGTTTTTGCAATTAATTGTGATTAAAGCATTATAATTAATTAACAAATTGTTAAAGTGCCTTAACATCATCGTGATGACATCATAAAAAAATTAAAAAGGCATATTATGCCGAGAGGCAGAACTCTAGACCGGGTGTGCAACTCGTACGGCAACAAAAATAAAGTTAGACATGTAGCTCACTTTGTACTCGTTGTCTTTCATATATAGATACGACAACATGCACTTAAACAGACATCCAATTTTGTTTTACCTTCATCTAATATTTTGTGTTAACGTTCAGATATTTAATTTAAAAAATATCTGCATTTTTATTTTTTGTGTTCACATTAAATAAAGAAACATTGTTCCTGTGATTTCTGGCATTTTTTAGGTAAAGGTAATTATTTCATAATAATTCATAAAGATGGTATATCATGATTATTTCTTACAAAGCCGTACCATCAAGAACCTGTAATGGACTCATCTCTAATTCACACACACACACACATATATATATATATATATATATATATATATATATATATATATATATATATATATATATATATATATATAGTGTTATATTTGCACATTAATAAACACATTAATAAAATAAAATATAAATTGTGTTATATTTACACATTAATATCTACAGGTCTAAATAAGCGCTGACGCCTATGGTTCTGTGAACAGACATCACAACAGACAATATAATACACTCATTTATTAGACCTACTTATTTGAATTTAGTTTTTTTATTTGTCTGAGCAAATAGGATTCAAAAGGCTGTGTGTGTGTGTGTGTGTGTGTGTGTGTGTGTGTGTGTGTGTATAGCATTTAAGGCTCTCCCGCTTTGTCTTAAACCCCTAAAATTTATTTTCCTAATATTTTTGGTTTATATAGAAATACTATTGAGGTAAAAAGCTACATGTCTGAATAAACGCCTGGTTCTATGATTAGAGATCACAGCTTTTAGGAATGTAGAAACTTCTCTGATCTGAAACACCATGAGCTCATCACAACATAAAACAGCATATACAGCGGAATCACCAATCAATTCAATCATTAATAGAAATTAATCCTTAAGAGCCGGGTTCACTTCAAGAGATAAATATTTAGAGATATAAGACAAGGCAGATGAGCCTCAGATAATATACATGACATATATATATAAAATGTTACGTCCGTTTTATTTAGTATTTTTATTTTATATATATATATATATATATATATATATATATATATATATATATATATATATATATATATATATATATATATATATATTTATTTATTTATATCATTGTTAGTTCTTAAAACTAAATGAAGCCCTGTGGTTCTGTAAGTGCACTTCAGACCTACATGACCTTAATTTGTATTATTGCTTTAAATCTAATTTTAACAAACCATGATGAGAAATATAATGCAGTCTTTAAAACAATCCAGCCTGCTTTTATCTCCTAAAAAAAAAGTTTCCTACGTTCAGACTGAAGCACTGACATGGACCCAAGGGGCCCTTCAAAATGCAGAATTAAAAATACTTCACTTTATTTACAATAGAATTCCTACTTTATGTGATAAAGTCAACATAAAACAGAATCAGAAACTCTGACCTTTACATTTCAAATGTCTTCTTAATTCCAAACTAGTTTTGTAAAAAAAATAATAATAATAATAAAAATGTTGAATAACCTTAAATGACTTCATCAATTTCTTATTAGAATAAACGTGCTTAATTGATGAAATAATTTTTATTATGAAAAAAAATATTTTTTTCACGAAATTGTTATTAAAGTGCTATATACATTTTCGTGGTGACGTCATAATAAACGCACAATTTAAAGGAAATGAATTGATTTCGGATAATTGGAATGTGGAATGAATCGAGTGCAGGGAGTTGAGTCGGTGACTGATTCCGGGTGATTCTGTAGAGTTGTGTTGGTGTTAATTAAATGTTAATTATTTTATTGATAGCTCTTTTTGGATCTGGTGGGTGTGTGTCTGTACCTGCTGCACCGCTCCGGGTCTCTCTCTCTCTCTCTCTCCGGGTCTTTAATCCATCAGACGGTTCGGTCCGGTTCGGTTCGGTCCGCTCTGCTGTGGTTCGGTTCGGTCTGGTCGTGCAGCGTCGTCATCGCTCGGCTCGGTTCGGCTCGGCTCGGCTCGGCTCGGTGCGCGTGCCCGTCTGAACGTCTGAACATCTGCAGCAGGACAGATGTGTTCAGGCGCTGGTCCCGCTGCGCGCGCGCTCAGATCGGCTGAGCAGCGACATCGGAACGCCGACTGCGTGCAGGTCCCAACAGGTTGAACAGCAGATGAAACTACAACTCTGTAAAACTGTGCAGAGGTGTGTGTGTGTGTGTGTGTGTGTGTGTGTGTGTGTGTGTGTGTGTGTGTGTGTGAGAGAGAGAGAGAGCAGAGCGTGTTTTGTGAGTGGAGCTCCACCTCGCTCGGTCCTGCGCCTCCGCCGGCGTCACTGACGGAGAAGAACTTTCTGTAGGAGGCAGAGAGCTCCACCCCTGCACCGCACCTCCAGTCCTCCACCCTAAACACATCAATCACAACACTGCCACTCACATTACTATAACAACTAAATACGACTTTGATCATGATGATGATGATGATGATGATGATGGTTAAATAATGATGGCGATGTTGATGATGGTAATGATGGTTTAATGATGAATATCGTGATGGTGATGATGGCGATGATGGTAATGATGATTTAATGATGGTTTAATGATGATAATGAAGATGGTTTAATGATGATGGTTATGATGGTTTTATGATGAAGGTGATGATGGTTATGATGGTTTAATGATGATGACGGTCATGGTTATGATGGTTTAATGATGATGGTGATGGTTTAATGATGATGGTGATGGTTTAATGATGATGGTAATGATGGTTTAATGATGATGGTGATGGTTTAATGATGATGGTAATGATGGTTTTATGATGAAGGTGATGGTTTAATGATGATGGTAATGGTTTAATGATGATGGTAATGATGGTTTAATGATGATGGTGATGGTTTAATGATGATGGTAATGATGGTTTTATGATGAAGGTGATGGTGATGGTAATGATGGTTTTATGATGAAGGTGATGATGGTTTAATGATGGTGATGTTGATGGTTATGATGGTTTAATGATGATGACGGTCATGGTTATGATGGTTTAATGATGATGGTGATGTTGATAGTGATGGTTTAATGATGATGGTAATGATGGTTTTATGATGAAGGTGATGGTGATGATGGTAATGATGGTTTTATGATGGTTATGATGGTTTAAAGATGGTGATGTTGATGATAATGAAGGTTTAATGATGATGATGGTGATGGTAATGATGGTTATGATGATTTAATGATGATGACGGTGATGGTAATGATGGTTTAATGATGATGATGGTAATGATGGTTTTATGATGAAGGTGATGATGGTTTAATGATGATAATGATGGTGATGTTGATGGTTATGATGGTTTAATGATGGTGATGTTGATGGTTATGATGGTTTAATGATGATAACGGTGATGGTTATGATGGTTTAATGATGATGGTGATGTTGATAGTGATGGTTTAATGATGATGGTGATGGTGATGATGGTAATGATGGTTTAATGATGGTTAAATGATGGTTGGCACGGTGGCTTAGTGGTTAGCATGTTCTCCTCTCAGCGCTAGGGATTCCCGGTTCGAATCCCCATCTGGGTGGAATTTCCATGTTCTCCCCGTGTCTGCGTGGGTTTCCTCCGGGTTCTCCGGTTTCCTCCCACAGTCCAAAAACATGGATCAAGTCATTTGAGTTCTCCAAATTGCCCCATATAGAGTGTGTTTGTGTGTGCCCAGCGATGGATTGGCGCCCTGTCCTGGGTCTATCTGCCCAGCGCCCGAGACATTCTCCCCTGGATGGGCATGGGGAACCCCACCGTGACCCTAGTAGAGGATAAAGCGGGAGATAATGAATGAATAAATGAATGAATGAATGAATAAATTATGGTTTAATGATGTTGGTGATGGTAATGATGGTTTTATTATCATGATGACGATGATGATGATGGTTTAATGATGGTGATGTTGATGGTTATGATGGTTTAATGATGATGGTGATGGTAATGATGGTTTAATGTGATGATTGATTAATGATGACGTTGGTAATGAAGATGGTTTAATGAAGTTGGTTTAATGATGATGGTAATCATGGTTTTATGATCATGATGACGATGATGGTACTGATGGTTTAATGATGATGAAGGTGATGGCGGTTAAATGACGATGATGATGTAAAAAAAATTTTCCGCTCTCTAATATAACTATAAAGCAGGCAGGTCTTTTTGAAGCTTCACCTGAGTCTGATCTATAATGATATAAACCCCACAGGGTCTCAGGTTCGAATCGATCAGATATTAATTAGGGGATTAATTCCTGAGTTGCTCTAACAGAGCAGCAGCTCTGTTTATTAAAGCCATGCATCATCCAGCAGGTTAAAGACAACAAACACACTTCATCATGTCCTGCCCTGCAGGGGGACAGCAACCTGCACCTCCCTGATTAATGTGCAGGTCAACTGCGCCACCGTGTGGACTATAGCGGTATAAACTAAAAATACAGTCAGTTATACTGACATGATACCAAAAGCTTATCATCTACATTTTTCAACCTTTATATTCTCTATAAATACATTATTTTAATAAAACTATCACATACTGTTTTGTAAATCAGGTTGAGGGTTCTTGAATTGAAAGTATCATTAAAAAGTTTAAAAGAAATGAAACTTTTGCTAAATTTATCCACAGTAGAAAGAATGCGTGATACGGTTCTTTGCGTTCCGCGTCCGTAAACGTGGCTTCGCAATAATATAAAGACATGTATTTGAACAATAATTGGAAATAAAAGTCGTACACAGTTTAGAAATAACAAATACAATTTCATGTGGGCGGCACGGTGGCTTAGTGGTTAGCACGTTTGCCTCTCAGCACTAGGGATTCCCGGTTCGAATCCCCATCTGGATGGAGTTTCCATGTTCTCCCCGTGTCTGCGTGGGTTTCCTCCGGGTTCTCCGGTTTCCTCCCACAGTCCAAAAACATGGATCAAGTCGATTGAATTCTCAAAATTGCCCCATATAGAGTGTGTTTGAGTGAGTGAGTGCGTGCCCAGCGATGGATTGGCGCCCTGTCCTGGGTCTATCTGCCCAGCGCCCGAGACGTTCTCCCCTGGATGGGCATTGGGAACCCCACCGCGACCCTAATAGAGGATAAAGCGGGAGATAATGAATGAATGAATGTTCATGTGAAGAAACAGCGAAACTCTACTGCATTAAAAGATTGAACAAGTGCGCGTCCGCTTACACCTCCGCCAAAAGTAGAGCCAGATTTAAATATAAAAATGTTAAAATTTACTTCCTCAAAACTCACCTGCGGGTCGGAACAGTGCAGACATGTTCGCTTCGGTTCGCAATCTTCAGTTTTACGAAACAAAAAATGATTAAATGAGGGTTTTGTGCGTACGAGTCCAGATTAACGGAGTTCCGTACATGTGTTCATTAACGCGTTGCTTTCCGTTTGAGTTTCTGTTTTCACACAAAGACAATTAATTTACACCACGGCGTTTAATTTTCACCACGGCGTTTAATTTTCACCACGGCGTTTTATTTACACCACGGCGTTTTATTTACACCACGGCGTTTAATTTACACCACGGCGTTTAATTTTCACCACGGCGTTTAATTTACACCACGGCGTTTAATTTTCACCACGGCGTTTTATTTACACCACGGCGTTTTATTTACACCACGGCGTTTAATTTTCACCACGGCGTTTAATTTACACCACGGCGTTTTATTTTCACCACGGCGTTTTATTTTCATTGTTTTTAAGTTATTTTGTTAGTAAAGTTTGTGAGAGACACAATAAACAAACACTGCTTGTGGAAGTGACATTGACGATTTCACGTTCAGACGACAAAGAAGCATTAAACCGCGTGATTAATTATCGTGTAATTAATTAATTAATTAATTAATTAGATTTGAGCCAAATTAATGAATTTCGGTTGCGTCTGTCATCAGTGTGACGCGGCGGGCTCGGAGAGTAGGCGGGGCCTTGACGTGACGTCATATCTGTGCTGACGCGCACACCGTATGTGTGACTGACTGCAGTTTCGGCCAATAGAAACCGCCCGTGACGCACGCCTGTCTGCTTTTGCATCTTTGTTTACATAAGGACGCGCCCCTCTGTCCGACACGCCCACTAACGCCGTTCCGTACAGCGCTTATGTAGGGGAGACCGTGACGTTCTGCTGAATTATAACAATATTTAACTTCAACGCGTTTTTCTGTAAAAACCCAACGGGATCAATACACAGAAAATACAACATTAAATCAACAAAAGTTTAGAATTTGTTAAAAAGGTCTGAAGTTCAACAAGGAAGAGGATCGTCTGAAAGACTAAAGGTAACAGAACGGGGCTTGATTTTGGAAAAAAATATATACATACACACACATATATAAGTATTCATATACACACACACATTTATATATATATATATATATATATATATATATATATATATATATATATATATATATATATATATATATATTCATTCATTCATTATCTCCCGCTTTATCCTGTATTGGGGTCGCGGGGGGGGGGGTTCCCCACGCCCATCCAGGGGAGAACGTTTCGGGCGCTGGGCAGATACACCCAGGACAGGGGGTGCAATCTACCGCTGGGCACACACTCACTCACACAGATACACTCTATATGGGGCAATTTGGAGAACTCAATAGACCTTGATCCATGTTTTTGGACTGTGGGAGGAAACCGGAGAACCCGGAGGAAACCCACGCGGACACGGGGAGAACATGGAAACTCCACCCGGATGGGGATTCGAACCGAGAATCCCTAGCGCTGAGAGGAGAACATGCTAAACCACTAAGCCACCGTGCCGCCATTATATATATATATATATATATATATATACAGTGGATATAAAAAGTCTACACACCCCTGTTCAAATGCCATGTTTTTGTGATATAAAAAAATGACAGCAAGACAAATAATTTCACAACTTTTTCCACATTTAATGTGATCTATAACCTGTATAATGCAATTGAAAAACAAACAGAAACCTTTACAGCTGAAAAATATTAAATAAAAAACTTAAAATAACCTGGTTGCATAAATATGCACACCCTTAAACTAATACTTGGTTGCACACCTTTGGCTTTTATTACAGCACTCAGTCTTTTTGGGTAGGAGCCTATCAGTGTGGCACATCTTGATGTAGCAATATTTGCCCACTCTTGCAAAACCGCTTTAAATAGCAATGCTGCGTGTGAGGATCTCCCCGATGGGCGTGGCCATCTCTAAATGAGGCATGTCCTGTACATCTCTATAAACCCCCTTTCCAGACGTGGCCGCTCGGACAGTGGTCGCTCTCTGGTCTGCTCCAGCGTGTCCAACGCCACTGAACGCTGAAACCAACTGAACGCTATTACATCTATTAGAACGCAGATCCATAGGACACACTATACTGTGGGTTCTCCATTCACAGGAACATGAGTCATGAGTCCAGGTAGCTGCACCGTTTAAATAGCAACTCGCCGAACCGTCAGAGCGCCACTTGGATCTTAAAGGGAATGGTGCGGGACATGCTGATTGGTTTATTGTAGGGTAATTAAGAATTAAGAGGGTTAGAACGTGTACTTTCGCACGTTTCGTGTCTTTACGTGTCTCCTGCGAGCTTCACAGGTTTATGGGAAATGAAAATGAAAAACACCAGCCCACATCCTGAAGACATAGAAACATCACAATGATGACGTTTTTATATCAACAGGTAAAAAGAAGGTAATTTTACGGCTAACACAACGATGGCAAGTTATCGGTCTGATGAGACGTCATGTCCTTACGAAAGGTACGGGATTTTTCTTACTTGGTTTACAATTTCAAACTTGCTGAAGTACCTGTAGTTTAACAAATAGCCAATCGTGTGACGGCAGCAGGGCAGAGTGCTGTCATTAAAAGACATAACAGTTTATAACATGTAATGAAAGAGCCTGCGTTAGCCATGCTAAGACACTAGGGGGAGCCTCTGTCTAATCTAGCCACCTAAAGGCTATCGCTCCAAAGCCAGAGCGGCACAGACGGAGCGTGACCTACGCCCCTCTGCGTCTTCAAAGCCGATCGGCAAATTCAGCGTCCTACTGCCGCCACCTAGTGGACTGGGTGTGGATAATACACAGCACGCTGCCCCACCACTTAAGCATGGGGGCCAGCAGAGTTGTGAGAACATACAAATGCTGATGGCTTGAAGTTGGGGGGTTAGAACCCATCAAGGCTGTCAGTGTGGGCCCTTGATCATCGCCCTTAACCCTTGTTGGTCCAGAGGGACTGTATGGTGAACCCTGTGTTTTGAACCCACCATCAGGTAATCTAATGTACAAACTTATGCTCTTACATTTCAGAAAGGACCAATTCGATGGTGACCCCCACTCAGTATCATCTCTGTTAAAAGAGCGGCTGAGGAAACAGTACCACGAACTTCCCCACCCCAGGAACTACATCCCCATGACCTTCTATTCATCCCAGGAGAATCAGGAGAGACCTAAATATCAACAAGATACCGCAGGCTGGGTTGGCATGGTCCACAATCTGATCAGAAGCGAGCAGGTGGTCCAAAGCCACGACCTCTTTAAACCCTGTCCCGTCACTGGCAAAGCTGTCCGAGTGGTCGTGTTAAAGGGAAGAGCTGGAATTGGAAAAACCACATCCATGAGGAGCTTCATCCTGGACTGGGCCGAAGGCAGAACCCATCAGGACTTCACCTTCGTGGTGCCGTTGGATCTGAGTTCTCTGAGCTCGGAGACGTTACAGAGATGCAGCCTGCTTCAGCTGCTGGGGATCTGCTTTCCAGAGCTGACAGACCTTGACCTCCTCAGTGGAACCAAAGTCCTGTGGGTGCTGGACGACCTGAGTGAAAGTCAGCTGGAGCTGAAATTCTGGCGTACGAAGCCTTGCGGCGATCCCACCAAGAAAGTGCCTCTGAGCAACCTCCTCGTCAACCTCCTGAGAGCAGATCTCTTCCCCGAAGCTCAGATATGGGTTGTGGTGAGTGACGAGGAAGATCCTTTGGTTCCTCAGAGATATGTGCAGAGGGTGGTGGAGATCCGCGGGTTCGACGACGTGCAGTGGGAGGAGTATTTCAGAAGAGAGATCACGGATCAGGACGTCGCCACCGAAGCCATCATCCACGTGAGGTCATTGAGGAGCATGTTCTGCATGTGCTCAGTCCCAGCGTTCTGTCAGGTCGCGGCGGTTGTCCTCCAAGAGCTGTCCTCCAAGAGTCCTTCAATGGCAGAGCCGCCGTTGACTCCGACGCAGACGTACACTCAATTCTTACGTCTCTGTTTGCCGGGGAAGGCGGAGTCCTGCACCAAAGACATCCTGATTTTAGGCAAACTAGCCTGGCACGGTCTCAAGAAGGGCAGCCTGGACGTCTTCGAGAAGGACCTGAAGGAGAACGGTGTGGAGCGGTCCGTCGCAGAGCAGCTCTCTCGCCGGTGGCCGGCGTTCTTGTTAAGGCGCGGGATGGCATTCCACCTCGCACATCAGACCCTCCAGGCGTATCTCTCCGCTCTGTATGTCAGCGCCCGTTACGGACCCACCAACGGCCATGTGCTGACCTTCACGTTGGCGGAGAAGGCGAAGCGTCTGGTGGCCCCGAATAAAACCACTGACCTGAACATGCACAGACAGGCCGTGGACAAAACCTTGAAATCCAAAGACCGCAGATTCAACTCCTTCCTGGTCTTTCTGATGGGAATCTCAGCCAGTCCAAGCTGCGAGCAGCTGGCGCCGTTCCTCCCCGGTTCCTGGACGTGCCCCGACCCGGAGAGCACGGTGACGTACGTGTTGAACATCATGAGCCGGACCTCGTCGCCGGACGTGGCCGCCAACCTGATCAGCTGCCTGGACGAGCTGGACATGGCCTTCACGATGGGGAGTGATCAGCAGGCTGTGGAGTGGAGCAGAGGAGCTCAGGAGGACCTCACTCCATCACGGTGGGCAGCTCTGGCTCGAGATCTGCTGAGGGCTGAAGATCGAGTTGTGGATCTCATGGTCCACCCGGTTCCAGATGTGGCATTCATGAGGCTGCTGCCGGTCATCAGGGCTTCCAGAGGCATCAGGTGGGCAGCGGCATGACATCATACCTCATCGAGCGCCTTCACAGTGAGGAACCAGTTCATTCATCAATAACAGCAATAACAATTAAAGTTCCTCCAGCGGGCGTCACAGTGGCTTAGTGGTTGGCATGTTCTCCTCTTGGCGCTGGGGATTTCCGGTTCGAATCCCAATCTGGGTGGAGTTTCCATGTTCTCCCCATGTCCACGTGGGTCTCCTCCGGGTTCTCCGGTTTCCTCCCACAGTCCAAAAACATGGATCATGGTCAATTGAGTTCTCCAAATTTCCCCATATAGAGTCTGTCTGTGTGAGTGTGTGTCCAGTGATAGATTGGCGTCCTGTCCTGGGTGTATCTGCCCAGCGCCCAAAACGTTCTCCCCTGAATGGGCATGGGGAACCCCCCACCCCGACCCTAATAGAGGATAAAGTGGAAGATAATGGATGGATGGATGAATCGTCCAGTCCACTAACTATTTACACCATGAGGTCATTCATTATATACAAAGCCAGTATCACCACCCGATGGTTGGGGTCAGAACAGATGGTTAGCCGCCTCATGGGACCAATGAGGGATAAAGAACTCACTCAAAGACCATGCCTTCACACCCCATCCCTCTAAATGACAGCCCATATTACACACCCCATAACACCACAGGTTCTCCAGGAGGTTCCGTATCAACATCTTGGTGACCACAGTACACCTTCCTGACCTCTAGTGGAGTCCATGTTTTGAGAGGTATGAACTGACCTGTGCTCTAACCCTCATCTCCTTTAGACTGTGCTCATGTACAAACCTGACCTGGGCGCTGCTGGCCTGCACGCTACGCTCACCCGGCAACGGCATTAAAGACGTGGACATACGGGAGACGTGGATGAAAGAAAAGAGCGTCCATCTGATCGCCGAGGGCCTGAAGAGTCCGAACTGCCGAGTGGAGGTTCTCAAGTAAATGAGAGAACGTTGTTTATGATTGTTTACATGAAGGTTGGTTTCATTTTTTCAGAATCATTTATTAAGGTCCAAGAAATCCCAAATGTAAGGTCTGTATATTCCCCTAGTGGAGAACATGTGTTCTGCACAGTGAGGACCACAGACGGGGTGCGCAGAACCCAGATATTTAAATAACAACTACACAGACGATCAACACAGGCGAGCCGCAGCTGAGATCCATTACCTCCCCTGCCTCCCTGGCTCCGCCCCCGGGTTCACACTGTTCGGAGCTGTTGGACTAGGTGGAGGGTTGGCGTGTCACTGTGCCTTTAACTGGGACTTTGTTTTTTAGGATAATGCGTTATCAGTATAAGAACTCGGATCCTCTGCTCGGGGCCATTTCCCAGAATCCATCCCACCTGCGAGAGCTACACCTGATCGACTCCTCCAATTCAAAGAACACGGTGGAGGAACTCGCCAAAATGTTAACGGATCCGAGATGTCATCTGGAAACCGTTGTGTAAGTAGAACCCTCATATCATCTGTATTTAGATTATTTATATTATTTCCAGAAGGCGGGAGGCCTGTTTTGACCTTACTGAGACACTAGGGGGAGCCCCTGTCACATCAAGCAAGCACTAATTGACTTTCTACACCACCGGTCAGCTAATGCAGGACGTTCTGCAGACTGATGCACTCTGGGGTGGAGGGGTTGGTGTGATAGACTTGTGATTGTCATGGTAACATATTCCTGTCTTCATGGATGCGAGTCCGACTCCGTCTGCCTGTAGGTTTCTGGAATCTCTAGTCGCGTGACGTCCCGATACCCGATGTCCAGACGTCGCTGTGTCTTTTCCATCTGTCCCGGCATAGTCCTCTGAATCCTCCCCTTGCCCCGACCCAACCCAAGTTCACGTTCCAGTGATGTCTCCATCGTCCTGCCTCCATGCATGTGGCTCCAACCCCCTTTTTTTCTACTTTTCTTAATTGTGCTGGATGTCCTGCACGTAGGGGGCGAGCACGGTGCATTCCCCCATCCTGGGTGGCTTTAGGGTAGGGTGTACATGGTAGGGTAAGGTTCGCAGTAGAATAAGGGTACGCTATAGGGTCAGGGTACGCCGTAGGGTGAGGGTACGCCGTTGAGTGCGGGTACGCCGTAGAGTGAGGGTACGCCGTAGAGTAAGGGTACGCCGCAGGGTGAGGGTACGCCATAGGGTGAAGGGACGCCATAGGGTGAAGGTACGCCATAGGATCAGGGTACGCCGTAGGGTGAGGGTACGCCGTAGAGTGAGGGTACGCCATAGAGTGAGGGTACGCCATAGAGTGAGGGTACGCCGTAGGGTGAGGGTACGCCGTAGGATGAAGGTACGCTGTTGGGTGAGGGTACACCGTAGGGTGAGGGTACACCGTAGGGTGAGGGTACGTCGTAGAGTGAGGGTACGCCGTAGGGTGAGGGTACGCCGTAGAGTGAAGGTACGCCGTAGAGTGAGGGTACGCCGTAGGGTGAGGGTACGCCGTAGGATGAAGGTACACCGTAGGGTGAGGGTACACCGTAGGGTGAGGGTACACCGTAGGGTGAGGGTACGCCATAGGGTGAGGGTACGCCATAGGGTGAGGGTACGCCGTAGGGTGAGGGTACACCGTAGGGTGAGGGTACACCATAGGGTGAGGGTACGCCGTAGAGTGAGGGTACGCCGTAGAGTGAGGGTAGGCCGTAGGGTGATGGTACGCCATAGGGTGAAGGTACGCCGCAGGGTGAGGGTACGCCGTAGGGTGAAGGTACGCCATAGGGTGAAGGTACGCCGTAGGGTGAGGGTACGCCGTAGGGTGAGGGTACGCCATAGGGTGAGGGTACACCATAGGGTGAGGGTACACCGTATGCTGAAGGTACGCCGTAGGGTGAGGGTACGCCGTAGGGTGAGGGTACGCCGTAGGGTGGGGTACGCCGTAGGGTGGGGGTGAGGGTACGTGGTAGGATAAGCTTCTGCCGTACTGATGGTGTAAATGGGTTTGATGGTTATTTCTCAGGCTGCAGCGACACCGCATGCTGTCCGAGGAGAGCTGCAGGGTTCTAGCGACGGCACTGAAGAGCAGAACCTGCTCCCTCAGGCGACTGGACATCAGCAACAACCAGAGTCGCTGTGATGCCACCGCGGCCGCCGCCCTGTCTGAAGGACTCGCTGACCTGCACTGCCAGATACACACTCTGAGGTAAAGATCAAAGCTCAGCAGCATCATGAGGGCGTGGTAGCTCAGTCGTTTGGGTGTTGAGCTATCAATCTGAAGGTTGGGGGATCAAATCCCAGGTCCACTGAAGTTACCAGTGTGGGTCTTTGCATAAGGCCCTTAACCCTCATTGTTCCAGGGGGCGCTGTGATTAACCCTGTGCTCACCAACCACTAAGCCGTCCGCTCCGAATCCAATCAAATTAAATAAACGCAAATAAAATCCAATAAGGCGGCACAGTGGCTTAGTGGTTGGCATGTTCTCTCAGCGCCAGGGATTCCCGGTTCGAATCCCAATCTGGGTGGAGTTTGCATATTCTCCCCATGTCCACGTGGGTTTCCTCCGGGTTCTCCGGTTTTGTCCCACAGTCCAAAAACATGGATCAGGTCAATTCATTCATTCATTATCTTCCGCTTTATCCTCAAGGTCGGGGGGGGGGGGGGGGGGAGTTCCCCATGCCCATCCAGGGAACAACGTTTTGGGTGCTGGGCAGATACACCCAGGACAGGGGGCAATCTATCACTGGGCACACACTCACTCACACACACACTCTATATGGGGCAATTGGGAGAATTCAATTGACTTGATCCATGTTTTTGGACTGTGGGAGGAAACCGGAGAACCCGGAGGAAACCCACGTGGACACGGGGAGAACATGCAAACTCCACCCAGATTGGGATTCGAACCGGGAATCCCTAGTGCTGAGAGGAGAACGTGCTAACCACTAAGCCACCGTGCCACCTGGATCAAGGTCAGTGAGGATAATCAGATTAGTGCAGGTCACATGATCATGTCGATTAAATCCGTAACAGCCGACAAAAACAGAGAGGGAATTCTTCACGAATTGGATGATATCTGAAGTTAACGGAAACAGACGTTCCACTGCACCCCATGGAACCGGGTATGGAACCAGGAATGGAACCAGGAATGGAACCCGGGGGCCTTCAGCAGATTTTTATTATTATTATTTTTGTTTATTAATTAATTAGTTGTTTCCGTCAGCATGGCGTCCCGTCATTTGGAAGCTAACGGCTTTGCGGCGCTGATCTCGGCGTTCGCTTCGAACCCGTGTCACCTGAGAGAGCTGGACCTGAGCCTCAGCCACCCCGGACCTGAGGCCTTTCAGCAGCTTTGCGCTCTGCTGAAGACCCCGCGGTTCAGACTGGAGACGCTGAGACTCGTCAGCTGCGACTGTTGGACAGCGCGGAACCGATCCGTCGCACACTGCGGGTACGTTACGTTCCACCGCATTAAAAACGACATCAATCTTCACGATGAGGGTCATTTCAAATGTGATCCCACCCGTGAAGCACGCCGGCGGTAGCATCATGGGTCCGGTCGTTTTTCAGCACTGGAGACGTTTACAGCGACAGCTACGACGGTCTGTCCTCGGCGCTCGCCGTGTCCAGCCTCAGAGTCCTGGACCTCAGCATGAACAACTTAAACGACTCGTCGGTCCGGCGTCTCGCAGCGGGACTCAGCAAACCAGCCTGCAAGCTGGAGACGCTGCGGTAAGATCATTAAAATTAATAACAAAACCCTGAAATCTGATTGGCTGAGGCGTGTGTCCAGCCATGACATCATTATCAATACCACACCCCTCTGAGCTTCACATTGGTATCAGTGTGTGATATACAATACATTATTTTAATATAAAATACAGATTCATATAAACAGATCAGCACTAAACCTGTTACAGTTTAGAAACTGTCTTCTGGAATTCGGTCACTAGAGGCAGTGTTTGTTAGAGAAACCGGAATCCTGTTACTCAGCGATCAGCGTTCACTTTATAAGCCGGACTAGATGAGGTCACTGAAGCTCAGATTATTAATGATTTAGTTTTTAATAAAGATATTGTTTTTTATTATAGTGAGTTTGTAAGTGTTTTATTAAAGCAATCAGACTCTCGAGGTTGTGTATTATTGGGAATAAATCACGTAAAGAGGTGGCGCTGTTCTCCACTACACGCCGGGACTCAGAACACCTCTTTATGGGCTTTATTCAGAATGAGGCCACGCCCCCTCGCACCGTACTGCTTTAATGAATTTAAAGGCATATTTTAAAATAATACAGAATCTGATTTTGATTGTCCTCTGGTTGAAGCATGGCACATTGTGAGGTCACGGAGGCCGGAGCCGCCACACTGGCGCAGGTACTACGCGTAAACCCCTCCCACCTGCAGGAGCTGGACCTGAGCTACAACCCGGTGGAAGGCCCAGGGTTCCAGCAACTGCAGTCCCTCGTAGAGGAACCGGGAATCCGACTGGAGCGACTGATGTGAGTAACGCGCCGGGCTGTGAGGACCAGGTTTGAACTTCTGAAGTTCTATGTAAGGAACCATGAGAGCACTTTTTGGGCAGATTGTAGGGGCGTGGACGATGTCTGGGGGGCGGTACCGAGGGCGAAAGTTCATCTGACGGGGTTACGCTAATAAGCCAATGAGCACGTAAGTGGGGGGGGGGGGTTGGCTCACGGGTTCTTGACGTTGTGCCCCGCCTTCCGTGTCCATTATGAAAAAGTCGAAATATGGAGTGGGCGTGGCCAACGAGCGAAGAATACGCCTTTGGTGGCAATGTTCATTGAGGCCTCTGCCCCCCCCCCCCCCCCCAGAGGCTAGTCGGAGTCAGGATGGGGTAAGAGGACAATAATGGATGGATGGATTCTCAATGCACAGTGCAGCTGTTCAAGCCCCCTAGCTTTGGCTCCCTCTCTGGTGGAAAAGCGTCACTGCATCAACAGAACCCAATCTGGTCTTTGATTGACATGCCTTTGAGTCAACGGGTACGAAGCAACCAGGCGACCTCGCACGCATCACCGAGTAACAGTTAACACTGTACCTTTAGCGCCATCATGAGGCCAAAACGAGTTGATCTAGCAGCCCATCAAAGATCCACCAATCGAGTTGAAGAAGGAAACCAATAAAAAAAAAATACAAGAGCGGCATGAAGATCGCTAAAATTGGATGACTGTACGGAAAGATCGGCGTCCGCGAGAAGTCGCGCTAAAGAAAGCATTTGCCCCGCCCACACCTTGCTTCTTCCAGAATAATGGGGGATGTAGGCGGAGCCATGAGTCCCCACTGGACCCCACGCAGGAGGTTCAGCACCAATCTGTCACATGCCGGGACACAACGTAGAAGGTAGAGGGGTGTATCTTTGGACAATAGGGTAGAGGTAAGGGGAGGAGATCCCGAGGTTGTGAGGTAGGTCACGACCCCGAGTCCCAGAGCGTTGTTGTTGGAAACGCTAAACTAACCGAGGCTCACTTATAAACAATGGTTGCCACAAATAATATACACCTTATAAAGAACAGTTGCCACAACAATTATGATCTACAATCCCTCATAAACAACGGTGGCCACAACTACTTTATTCGCTCGAAAACAACGGATGCCACAACTATAATAATCCCTCATAAAACAGTTGCCACATCTATTATAGTCACTTCTAAACAATGGTTGCCACATTTAACATAATGCCTCATAAACAATGGTTGCAACAACTACGATAATCCCTCATAAAAAACAGTTGCCACAACTACTATAGACCCTTATAAACACAGGTTGCCACAAATATTATGATCTACAGTCCCTCATAAAAAATGGTTGCCACAACGTCAGGGGAAGAGGGGTGTATCTTTGGTGTATAGAGTGGAGGTAAGGGGAGGAGATCCCGAGGTTGAGGGGTAGGTAAGACCCCAAGTTCCAGAGCATTGTTGTTGGAAACGCTAAACTAACCGCCGTTCTGATTTCCCGTGGCAGTGTACACGGACTCGGCGAGCACCGCACCATCGAGGAACTTAGTCAACGTACGTATCCCGCCTCCTAACTATGATTCATAATCCGTCAATTTTATTTAATCCACATTGTCCTAATCCCAGATTATTGCCCGGCGACACTGGACCCCAACACCGCCTCCAAGGATATCCAGGTGGCCCCCGGAGACACTGAGGCCCTTTCCTGTCGCACATTAAAGAAGAGCGTCCCGGAGAACCCGGAGCAGTTTCAGGGGTCCTGGCATGTGATGTCCCGCGAGGGGGTCACCGGACGCCATTTCTTCGGGGTGGAGTGGTTCGGGAGGTTTGCCGGAATCGGCATGGCCTATAAGGACATGAGCCGGCGGGGCCATTACGCGGCGCACAACGTGGGCCACAATCAGAAGTCCTGGGCCCTTAAAGTCAGCACGCCGTATCCGTTTTGTCACGCCGTCCATGACGACGAGGAAATCCCGCTCCCGGACCACTCCCCATGGAGGGTGGGTGTGTACCTGGACTGGCCCGCCGGGACCCTGTCGTTCTATGACATCACCTCAGAGCGGGTCCAGCTCATTTACACGTTCTACGCCCGGTTCCTCCGGCCGCTCCATCTGGTGGCCTTCGCGCCGGCGGGTTTTTGCCTCCTTCCTCCGAATCCCAGACCGGTCTGCGTTCACGAGCACGACCCGTGGGACATGTTCCACGGGACAACCGACTGCAAGGGCTGCAATGGCACCAAGGCAGGTTAGGGTCATCATGATCCAGTAGAACTGTGGGGGGGTGTACCCCCTCACCCCTCTGCTCTGATGGGAGGAACAGCATGCCGAGTCATCCTGAGACTTTGATTGAAATAAATCATTTAAAACCTGAACTCTGTTGTTTTTGTATTTTATGTTTTATAATTTGATCGTGTTCCTCAGACGGGGAACGTTTCCGATGTTCTGCCAGCGGGGGTCGGAGAACACACACACGGAACCTGCACCCCCACACTGAGGGTCCGTCACCAACACCACGCCGGAACATCGGAAGGGGGGGGGGCGTTTGAGGGAAGGGTTCCGAGTAAACCAAGTGTGAGTTTACTACTGACCCCCCCCCAATTATAATAATCCACAACTATAATAATCCATCATAAAAAAAACAGTTGCCACAACTACTGTAGTCACTTATAAACAATGGTTGCCACAACTAATAACACCTTATGAAGAACAGTTGCCACAACTATTATGATCCACAATCCCTCATAAACGGTTTACACAACTACTTGATTCGCTCAAAAAAATGGTTGCCATAACTATGAGAATCCCACAACACAGTTGCCACATCTACTGTAGTCATTTATAATCAATGGTTGCCACATCTAACATAATGCCTCATAAACAATGGCTGCCACAACTACAATAATCCCTCATAAAAAAAAAAAAACAGTTGCCTCAACTACTATACTATACTATAATCCATCTTGAACTGTTGTCTCATCACTTAAGTAAACGTTTATTCATTCATTATCTCCCACTTTATCCTCTATTAGGGTCGCGGTGGGGTTCCCCATGGCCATCCAGGGGAGAACGTCTCGGGCGCTGGGCAGACACACCCAGGACAGGGCGCCAATCCATCGCTGGGCACACACTCACTCACACAGACACACTCTATATGGGGCAATTTGGAGAATTCAATTGACTTGATCCATGTTTTTGGACTGTAGGAGGAAACCGGAGAACCCGGAGGAAACCCATGCAGACATGGGGAGAACATGGAAACTCCACCCAGATGGGGATTCGAACCGGGAATCCCTAGCGCTGAGAGGAGAACATGCTAAACCACTAAGCCACCGTGCCGCATTAAGTAAACGTATGTTACTTAAATGTATGGACTACAAAGAGATGGGTACCGCAGTCTGGAGGAGCAGCGAGAGTTCCGCCGTCCAAACGTGGAACTCTTATGGCTTTAACTCTAAAGGAGGACGTCAACCTGATGCCCCCTGTGGACAGCTGGTGTAACCGTAGGAGGACATAATGGCCGAGAAGAATAGAATATTAAATGGCTACACTCTAAACTAATAACCGCTTCACCACCACCCCACCCCCACACCCCCCCCCCCCACCCCGTCCCTCCATCAGAGCGTAAACAACGGAAGAGGCAAAATAAAAGTCTCATTAAAATTTATTGAAGTTGCAGCATGGGTGGAGGACAGACTACAAAAGTCCCGACTGAAGAGTCTGAAATCGCTTACTGTGCAAGAATTAGAGAGAGAAGCTCTGGGCGAGCGATTATTCGTTACAGTGATTGTCGTAGAGAGTGGTGGAGTCTTCTGAAGCGACGGAAACGAGAAGGCGGAGGGGGGGGGGGGGGGGGGGGGGGGGTTAGTGGGATCAGGCGTAGAAAACAGTGCAGTAAATGACGGCGCGTCTTTAAAGTGGCTCCCATGGCGACAGAAGCCAACATCCCGGCCGCTCCGGCGTCACGCCGTGCAGCGGCCAACGTCGGCGAGGCATCTGCGGCGTTTAAAGTTCATCTCCGTGTGCGGGGTGGCGCTCGGCGCTCAGCACTCCTCTTTCACGTAGATTTGTTCGTCGGTGTCCGACTCCAGGGTCTCCAGACGGTCCGTCTGCCCGCTCATGATCTCGTCGGGGGTCTTCATGAACCTGCGATCGGGGGGGCAACCACAAACACGTTTACACAGTCACATCATATATTAATGGTGGAGTGGGAGTGCTTGACATGTTCTCCTCTCAGTGCTGGGGATCCAGCTTCGAATCCCGATCGGGGTGGAGTTTGCATGTTCTCCCCGCGTTTGCGTGGGTTTTCTCCGATTTCCTCCCACGGTCCAAATATTTACGGTAAACTGGCTGCTGTGTAAAGAATGTGTCCGGTGATTGGCGCCCTCTCCTGGGTTGTATCTGCCCAGCGCCTGAAACGTTCTGCCCTGGATGGACATTGGGAACCACCCTACCCAAACCCCTGGTAGAGGATAAAGAGGAAGATGGAGGGAGGCGGCACGGTGGCTTAGTGGTTTAGCATGTTCGCCTCTCAGCGCTAGGAATTCCCAGTTCAAATCCCCATCTGGGTGGAGTTTCCATGTTCTCCCCGTGTCCGCGTGGGTTTCCTCCAGGTTCTCCGGTTTCCTCCCACAGTCCAAAAACATGCATCAAGTCAACTGAATTCTCAAAATTGCCCCATATAGAGTGTGTCTGTGTGAGTGAGTGTGTGCCCAGCGATGGATTGGCGCCCTGTCCTGGGTCTGCCCAGCGCCCGAGACGTTCTCCCCTGGATGGGCATGGGGAACCCCACCGCGACCCTAATATAGGATAAAGCGGGAGATAATGAATGAATGAATGAATGATGGAGGGATGGCTTCTCAATGCATAGTGCAGCTGTTCAATCTCCCTAGTTTGGGCTCCCTCTCTGGTGGAAAAGCGTCACTGCATCATCATCAACAACATCATCATTAAAAGATTGCCATCCACGAGAAGTTCCAAAGGTCGTGATAAAGAAGTAAATAATTAATTTACCCACCCACCCACACACACACACACACACACACACACACACACACACACACACACACACAAACACACACACACACACACACACCCGTTGTCCTCACCTGAACAGCAGCCTCTGTCCCGGCTCTTTCCTGATGATGTTCAGTTTGTAATAGTGTCTCAGTGCTCGCGACATTTTCTCATACGTCATGTTCGTCCGGTTCTGTAACCCAAACAAGACGAGCAGCTCAGTGTGTACGGTTAACCACCTTAATGTACTGATAACACACACACACACTAGAACACGCCCCCTTCTCCATGTCCTCCACTTACCATACAGTTCTATAGTTCCAGACTGTAGTGCATCTGTGTTGTTGTTCGCCCCCTGTTGGTTCTCCATCACAGAACAGGTATCATTTGGGTGGAGGATTGCAGTGACACTGATGCTCTGAGGGGGTTTTAGTGCAGCAGTGCTGCTGGAGCTTCATTTCTCCACCTCAGTCACACTGCTGGAAGGATATAACGCCCCCACCCAATAAGCCCTGCTCTGTGGTGGTACCATTGGGGTTCCGAGCATTAGAACAGAGAACACAGTATGTACTGTAGAACACACACAGATGGACTACAGGGTGGAGGTGGAGAACTACAGAGTCCATCTGTACAGGAGGTGGAGCAGAAAGAGGGCGTGTCCTGACTGTTGCACGTTCTCCTCGTCACCTTATGGTTGCCCCACAGGCGAGCGAGGCCGTTGGGGTCGATGATTCTGAAGACTTTGGTTTCGCGGTCCTCCCAGCGGATGTAGTTCTCGTAGCGGCTGTCGGACAGCAGCTGGTACACGTAATCCCACAGCAGCCTGCAGTCTGCCGAAGACAAACCCACACCATCGTCATGTCCCCCGTCCCGCGGGGCAGCTCGATTGGCTCTTTAAAGTGACTCTTTACAACGATTCGCAAAGGAATCATTTGGGGGGGGAAAACGGTCAACGTTGGAGGTTCCAGAGACGAACTCACCCGACCTTTGGGCGTGTGCCCGTCTTACCTGCGATGCGCCCGATGGGCATCCCCTGGTCCTCGGGGGGGGACACCGGGAGGAGCATCTGGCTCCTGTAAGGCGCCTCCTCCTGCTGGTGGGGCTGCTGCTGCTGCAGGGCCAGGCCCAGCGTGTGATGAGGAGGAGGAGGAGGATGAAGGTGGTGGTTATGATGATGATGGTGATGGCCCTTGCCCTCGCGCCCGTTCTCCTGCGCCTGCGCCCGGCCGTGCCTGAAGTCGCCGGGCAGCCCGCCCCGCCCGGGGCTGAGCAACAGCGGGTGCATGATGGCAGAAGGCATCAGCTGGATGACCCGATGGGACGGGGCCTCCTCCTGGCAGGGACTGCCCGCGCGCTGAGGGTCCCGGGGCCCCGCGAAGTGCCCGTTGGGGGTTGCGGGGGACACGGCGAGCTGGTACATGTCCTCGGCGGCGTGGTTGTTGCTGTCGGGCAGCTGCGAGGACACCGGCTGACCGTCCTCCGGCCCCACGCGGTGGCCGTGCAGGACGTTGGCGGGCGAGCGGCGGGGCGAGCGCGAGCGGTGCCGCAGCTCGATGGTGGGGGGGTGGAGCGGGTGGGGGTCGGGGCCGCGGGGCGTTCTTAGTACCGTTTCTGCAAACACAGGGGTGTCGGAGGAGACGAGGGTGAGACGATTCATACGTTAATCATACCGAATGCACACGGTGTAATTAAATATTAATTAAAACAGTTAATTATTATAATAATGTGCAAGCTTGAGGTGAAGTGGGGGGCGGGTCTTATATGAATGTAAATTCACAATATTAAACAAACCCACATTTACAGACTGAGAACAGAGTAAAATAAAGCGCGATGTTGCTGAATGACCAGCAGAGGGAGCGCTGCACCTACAGATCACCTGCAGGCTCTCAATACCAATTTATTTATTGACTGATACAGAATTACAACCATAGAGTTACACACACACACACACACACACACACACACACACACATACAGGCACAAACATGTACACACACAGGCACACACTCTCTCTCTCTCTCTCACACACACACACACACACACACACACACCGTCTCACACACACACACACCGTCTCACACACACACACACCGTCTCACACACACACACACCGTCTCACACACACACACACCGTCTCACACACACACACACACACACACCGTCACACACCGTCACACACCGTCTCACACACACACACACACACACACACACACCGTCTCACACACACACACACACACACCGTCTCACACACACACACCGTCTCACACACACACACCGTCTCACACACACACACTCACACACACACACACACACACTGAACTGCAGTGTCATGGAGAACGTCTGATCGAGGAATCCGACTCCATCACCTCCACCTGATTCTTTATGTTCCTCACTTTTGCAGGAACCCCGTTCTCTCGGTTCTCGTGAGGTTCTTGTGTCCTCCTGAATGATCTTGTGTGTATGAATATGAGAGTGTGTGTGTGTGTGTGTGTGTGTGTGTGTGTGTGTGTGAGTAATCAATCATATGCATCACTCTGCTGTAGTTTTGGGGAAAGCAGTGGAGGGAGGGGCCGCCCCTCAGTGAGCTTTACAACCTCGTGACAGTGTGTGTGTGTGTGTGTGTGTGTGTGTGTGTGAGAGTGTGTGTGTGAGTGTGTGTGTGTGAGAGTGTGTGTGAGAGTGTGTGTGTTTGTGAGTGTGTGTGAGTGTGTGTATGTGTGACAGTGTGTGTGAGAGTGTGTGTGTGTGTGTGTTTGTGAGTGTGTGTGTGTGTGTGAGTGTGTGTGTATGTGAGTGTGTGTGTGTGTGTGTGTGACAGTGTGTGTGTGTGTGTGAGTGTGTGTGTGTGAGTGTGTGTGTATGAGAGTGTGTGTGTGTGAGTGTGTGTGTGTGTGAGTGTGTGTGTGTGAGTGTGTGTGTATGTGTGAGTGTGTGTGTGTGTAAGAGTGTGTGTGTGTAAGAGTGTGTGTGTGTGTGTGTGAGTGTGTGTGTGTGTGAGTGTGTGTGTATGTGTGAGTGTGTGTGTGTGAGAGTGTGTGTGTGTGTGAGTGTGTGTGTGTGTGTGAGTGTGTGTGTGTGTGAGTGTGTGTGTATGTGTGAGTGTGTGTGTGTGTGTAAGAGTGTGTGTGTGTGTGAGTGTGTGTGTTTGCTGTTAAAACAAGTGTGTTTCCTCGTTCTACAGGTTTCTCCGTCAACATTCCTAACTGCCACTTCCTCCGTCCACCTGTCGATTCGAGTTGCACCCTCTTTAATAACCCGCGCCTCCGCCCGCCGTTCCAAAACAAACGTTCTGCGGGGGAAAGAACCGAGGGCCTTATCTGAAGTCACGAGGACTCCGCTTCCTCGTACACTCCGGTGAACCCGCCACACCGCGTGAGCCCGGAGGTCCGGACACGCCCAGATCATCAGATCCTGGTGCTCCGTTCCGGCGCAGAACCACAGGTAGAACGGCTCAGGACACGCCCCCCCACCACCACCACTGGGGGAACACGGGCCCCAGCGGTGAATGTCCCCGACCCCCCCAGCCTCGGTGGTACACGGCCCCCGGTGCATAGATCCAAATGGAACAAAGACCATAGCGGTGCGCGGAGGACTTACCCTCAAGTTTGTGGTGGTGCAGGGCCGGATCCGTCAGGGGGTGGAAGGGGCTCGTGGGGTAGTACGTGTTGGGGAACGATAAGTGAGGCTTCTTCTGTTTCAGGATGTGCTGCAGGAGCTCGTACAGAACGTCCCCTGGAACATCAACACAGCGGCCTTCAGAGAACACGCATTGAACTTAGACTGGACCTGAATCCAGGGGCCCCGGACTTGGACCAGAACCCGGGGGCCCACGGACTTGGACCAGAATCCGGGGGCCCACGGACTTGGACCAGAATCCGGGGGCCCACGGACTTGGACCAGAATCCGGGGGCCCACGGACTTGGACCAGAATCCCGGTTCCCACGGACTTGGACCAGAATCCCGGGTCCCACGGACTTGGACCAGAATCCCGGGTCCCACGGACTTGGACCAGAATCCGGGGTCCCACGAATCCAGGAATCCAGGGGCCCCGGACTTGGACCCGGTCGTGTGTTGCCTTAAAGAGCACTGTGACCTCGGGATTGTAACGCCTCCCGTCTGTTGGAGGTTCCCCGTCTGCTCCGTCATTCTGAGGTCACAGTGGAAAAGAGGAACAGTACCCCCACCCCTCCGCCCCCCCCCCCCACGGTCCGTCTGATGAAACTCTGCACCGCGCGCCGTTTCCAGCTACAACTTCACGGAAGCGTGTGTGATGGAGGAAGTTCTGCGGCGGGCGGGGTGCGCGCTCACGCAGAGCCGGTTCTTCTCGGTTCTCACTTTCTGGTCAGAAGCTGCTGAGGGAAATTCCTGGTTCCACCAGGTGACGGTTGCGGCCGCATCAGCACTTCCTT
>JAFMOC010000629.1:412500-420000 GCA_019802505.1 Corydoras sp. C115
TCATCATTCTGAAGTTTAATCAAAGCATACGGAGCGTCAGTTCCTTAAACGAGTCCTATCCCGGCAGAAATCTGCCCACAGGCTTCCTGATGGTTCCTTCAGCAGAACGTCTGAGTCATGAAGGGGTTAACCATGACGAGTCAGGAGACCTGCTCTTCTGGTAAATACCTCCTCCCTCCAAAACACACACACACTTCAGGAAGCAGGATCAGTCCGACGGAACCCCCCGGAACCACGGTCCACAAACACCTCCATCCCATCACACAGGATGGGCTCGGGTCAGGAGGCCACACTCTGCACCGCTCACCGTTCACCACATGACGGGGTGTGTGTGTGTGTGTGTGTGTGTGTGTGTGTGTGTGATGAGAAGCAGGAAGTGATGCGCGTCAGGTTGAGTGCACCTGCAGCATTCAGCATCCACCGTCCTTTAATAGAACATGAGAACAAACGCAAAACCCCAAAAGGTTCCATAATTAAATCAGAGAGAAACATCTGCCATCGGGTCTCAGAGCAGACACAGAAGTCGGGGTTCCAATGCTGACCCCTGTCCAGCTCTGAGGTCACCAACAGTCTCCATCACAACTGGACCCTCCAACAGAAGAAGGTGGAGGTCTGAGGAACCAGGCTTTCTTCTACATCACATGGTAGCAGGGTGCATCATGGGAAGCAGACTGGCGGGTGGAGGCAGTGTGATGGACGTTCCTGTGACACCTCCACCTGCCTGAGCATCGCTACAGACCACGTCCACCCCCTTTAGAGAAACAGTGTCCCTGATGGGCGTGGCCTCTTTCAGCAGGATGATGCTTCAGGGTGGAGGTGCTGACTCCGCCTCCAGATCCCTCAGATCTCAGTCCGATCAGCGTCTGTGGGATCAACACGTCTGATCCACTTACAGGAGGAGGTACGTCTTGGTGACCGAGACCACGGCTCACCTTCAGGGGTCTAGTGGAGTCCAGGTCTCATATGTACAGGTGACATGGACATGTTGAGGTTGGAGGTCTTGGTGACCGAGACCACGGCTCACATTCTGGGCTCTAGTGGAGTCCAGGTCTCATATGTACAGGTGACATGGACATATTGAGGTTGGACGTCTTGGTGACCGAGACCACGGCTCACCTTCAGGGTTCTAGTGGAGGCCAGGTCTTATATGTACAGGTGACATGGACATGTTGAGGTTCGAGGTCTTGGTGACCGAGACCACAGCTCACCTTCAGGGTTCTAGTGGAGTCCAGGTCTCATATGTACAGGAGACATGGACATGTTGAGGTTCAAGGTCTTGGTGACCGAGACCACGGCTCACCTTTAGGGTTCTAGTGGAGGCCAGGTCTCATATGTACAGGTGACATGGACATGTTGAGGTTGGAGGTCTTGGTGACCGAGACCACGGCTCACCTTCAGGGTTCTAGTGGAGTCCAGGTCTCATATGTACAGGTGACATGGACATGTTGAGGTTGGAGGTCTTGGTGACCGAGACCACGGCTCACCTTCAGGGCTCTAGTGGAGTCCAGGTCTCATATGTACAGGAGACATGGACATATTGAGGTTGGATGTCTTGGTGACCGAGACCACGGCTCACCTTCAGGGCTCTAGTGGAGGCCAGGTCTCATATGTACAGGAGACATGGACATGTTGCGGTTGGAGGTCTTGGTGACCGAGACCACAGCTCACCTTCAGGGCTCTAGTGGAGGCCAGGTCTCATATGTACAGGTGACATGGACATGTTGAGGTTGGAGGTCTTGGTGACCGAGACCACGGCTCATCTTCAGGGCTCTAGTGGATGTAATGACATCATTCCATGGTCACATGGACTATCAGATTGAAATAAGTTTGTGCGGTCCATGCAGTTCTCCATGCGGACATCATGTCCAGTACCTTAGGGTTCTAACACACTGTTTAGAGAAGCACTGTCCCTGATGGGCGTGGCCTCTTTCAGCAGGACGATTGAGATGCAGATCTTCAGTCTGATCAGCGTCTGTGGGATCAACACGTCTGATCCACTTACAGGAGGTAAAGGATCTGCTGCCGACGTCCTGGTGACCGAGACCACGGCCCACCTTCAGGGGTCGGGTGGATCCAGGTCTCAGGGTCACTGTGTCAGCGGCTCAGTGTTATAGAGATGAACTCAGATCAGTGGAAGAACATTCAACAGGAAGCTCCTCCCACAAGACAATCCTCTCTCTCTCTCTGTCTCTCTGTCTCTCTTTGTCTCTGTCTCTCTCATATGGAGTTGATTTTAAACGAGGTTGCTCTCATTCCTCTGCTCGTTGGTAATGCAGGAACAGTTTCTCTTTCAGAGTGAGGAGGAGGAGGAGGAGGTGGAGGAGGAGGAGGTGGAGGAGGAGGAGGAGGAGGTGGAGGAGGTGGAGGAGGAGGAGGAGGAGGTGGAGGAGGAGGAGGAGGAGGAGGTGGAGGAGGTGGAGGAGGGGGGGGCGACATGCACTCAGACAGGAAGCTCAGTCCCGCCCACTCAGGAAATTCCTGAGGATGAGAGCAGCTTCCAGGCACAGGAAATTTCCCCTTTCAAAAGAGTGTGTTAGTATAAACACACACACACACACACACACACACACACACACACACACACACACTCTCTCTCTCTCCATCCCGCTCTCACTCTCTCTTTCCTTCTCTCTCCCCCTCACACAAACTTTACCGCTCACACACACACACACTCACCTCACACACACAACTATCTCTTCTTACTGTCTCACTTTATCTCTCTCTCTCTCTCTCACACACACACACACACACACACACACACACACACACACACACACACACACACACACACACACACACACACACACACAGCTCCATAATGGTCTGTCAGCAGGTATTTAGAGAGATGTGAGATGTGTTGAGTAACCACGGCAACAGGACTGACAACAGTTACATCATCCAGTATGTGTGTGTTACAGTGTGTGTCTCAGTGTGTTACAGTGTGTGTTAGTGTGTCTCAGTGTGTGTGTCAGTGTGTGTCTCAGAGTCTCAGTGTGTGTCTCTGTGTGTGTCTCAGTGTGTGTCTCAGAGTGTGTCTCAGAGTCTCAGTGTGTGTCTCAGAGTCTCAGTGTGTGTGTCTGTGTGTGTCTCAGAGTCTCAGTGTGTGTCTCAGTGTGTCTCAGAGTCTCAGTGTGTGTCTCAGTGTGTCTCAGAGTATCAGTGTGTGTCTCAGAGTCTCAGTGTGTGTCTCTGTGTGTGTCTCAGTGTGTGTGTCTGTGTCTCAGTGTGTGTCTCTGTGTGTGTGTCAGTGTGTGTCTCAGAGTCTCAGTGTGTGTCTCAGAGTCTCAGTGTGTGTCTCAGAGTCTCAGTGTGTGTCTCTGTGTGTGTCTCAGTGTGTGTCTCTGTGTGTGTCTCAGAGTCTCAGTGTGTGTCTCAGAGTCTCAGTGTGTGTCTCAGAGTCTCAGTGTGTGTCTCTGTGTGTGTCTCAGTGTGTGTCTCTGTGTCTCAGTGTGTGTCTCTGTGTGTGTGTCAGTGTGTGTCTCAGAGTCTCAGTGTGTGTCTCAGAGTCTCAGTGTGTGTCTCTGTGTGTGTGTCAGTGTGTGTCTCAGAGTCTCAGTGTGTGTCTCAGAGTCTCAGTGTGTGTCTCAGAGTGTGTCTCAGTGTGTGTCTCAGTGTGTGTGTCAGAGTCTCAGTGTGTGTCTCAGAGTCTCAGTGTGTGTCTCAGAGTCTCAGTGTGTGTCTCTGTGTCTCAGTGTGTGTGTCAGTGTGTGTCTCAGAGTGTGTGTGTCTCAGTGTGTGTCAGAGTCTCAGTGTGTGTCTCTGTGTCTCAGTGTGTGTGTCAGTGTGTGTCTCAGAGTGTGTGTGTCTCAGTGTGTGTCTCAGAGTCTCAGTGTGTGTCTCAGAGTGTGTGTGTCTCTGTGTGTGTCTCAGAGTCTCAGTGTGTGTCTCAGAGTCTCAGTGTGTGTCTCTGTGTGTGTGTCAGTGTGTGTCTCAGTGTCTCAGTGTGTGTGTCTCAGTGTGTGTCAGAGTCTCAGTGTGTGTCTCAGTGTCTCAGAGTGTGTCTCTGTGTGTGTCTCTGTGTGTGTCTCTGTGTGTGTCTCTGTGTGTGTCTCTGTGTGTGTCTCTGTGTCTCAGAGTGTGTCTCTGAGACACACACTGAGACTCTGAGACACACACAGAGACACACTCTGAGACACAGAGACACACACAGAGTCTCAGTGTGAGTGTCTGAGACTCTGACACACTGAGACTCTGACACACACTGAGACACACACACTGAGACTCTGACACACACTGAGACTGACACACACTGAGACTCTGACACACACCGAGACTCTGACACACACTGAGACACACACTGAGACTCTGACACACACTGAGACTCTGACACACACTGAGACTGACACACACTGAGACACACACTGAGACTCTGACACACACTGAGACTCTGACACACACTGAGACTCTGACACACACTGAGACACACACACTCTGAGACACACACTGAGACTCTGACACACACTGAGACTCTGACACACACTGAGACACACACACTCTGAGACACACACTGAGACTCTGACACACACTGAGACTCTGACACACACTGAGACACTGACACACACACTGAGACTCTGAGACACACACAGAGTCTCAGTGTGTGTCTCAGTGTGTGCGTGTGTCTCTGTGTGTGTGTGTGTCTCTGTGTGTGTCAGAGTCTCAGTGTGTGTCTCAGTGTCTCAGTGTGTGTGTCTCAGTGTGTGTCAGAGTCTCAGTGTGTGTCAGAGTCTCAGTGTGTGTCAGAGTCTCAGTGTGTGTCTCAGTGTGTGCGTGTGTCTCTGTGTGTGTGTGTGTCTCTGTGTGTGTCAGAGTCTCAGTGTGTGTCAGAGTCTCAGTGTGTGTCTCAGTGTGTGCGTGTGTCTCTGTGTGTGTGTGTGTCTCTGTGTGTGTGTCTGTGTGTGTGTGTCTCTGTGTGTGTGTGTGTCTCTGTGTGTCTCTGAGGTTTGAACGTCTGTTTATTGACTCTTTCTGAATCATCAGGATCAGGTTCATTCTTTCAGAGAGGAATAATCAAACTCAGAATGATGGATTGATTGATTGATTTGGTCTGAATCATAGTTCCATTCATTCTAATGTCCACTGCAATAATACCCCCTCCCCCTCCCCCCCCCTCATACATTATTCAGCTGCAGCCTCCAGATCAGATCACAGAGCAGCGCAACGTTCGGCTTCAATTACCCCCCCCGCCCCAACACGCCTCACCCCTCATTCACCCCAACATCACCCCTCATTCACCCCAACATCACCCTCATTCACCCCAACATCACCCCTCATTCACCCCAACATCACCCCTCATTCACCCCAACATCACCCCTCATTCACCCCAACATTCATTCCACCCCAACATCACCCCTCATTCACCCAACATCACCCCTCCATTCACCCCAACATCACCCTCATTCACCCCAACATCAACCCTCATTTCACCCCAACATCACCCCCTCATTCACCCCAACATCACCCCTCATTCACCCCAACATCACCCTCATTCACCCCAACTCACCCCTCATTCACCCCAACATCACCCTCATTCACCCCAACATCACCCTCATTCACCCCAACATCACCCCTCATTCACCCCAACATCACCCCTCATTCACCCCAACATCACCCCTCATTCACCCCAACATCACCCCTCATTCACCCCAAACATCACCCCTCATTCACCCAACATCACCCTCATTCACCCCAACATCACCCTCATCACCCCCATCACTCTCATTCACCCCAACATCACCCTCATTCACCCCCAACATCACCCCTCATTCACCCCAACATCACCCCTCATTCACCCCAACATCACCCCTCATTCACCCCAAAATCACCCTCATTCACCCCCAACATCACCCTCATTCACCCCCAACATCACCCCTCATTCACCCCATCACCCCTCATTCACCCCAACATCACCCCTCATTCAGCCCATCATCACCCCTCATTCACCCCAACATCACCCTCATTCACCCCAACATCACCCCTCATTCAGCCCATCCACCCCTCATTCACCCAACATCACCCTCATTCACCCCAACATCATCACCCTCATTCACCCCAAATCACCCTCATTCACCCCCAACATCACCCTCATTCACCCCCAACATCACCCTCAGTGATCACCCCCAACATCACCCCTCATTCAGCCCATCACCCCTCATTCACCCCAACATCACCCCTCATTTCACCCCAACATCACCCCCTCATTCACCCCCAACATCACCACCTCATCACCCATCATCACCCCCTCATTCACCCCATCATCACCCCTCATTCACCCCAACATCACCCCACATTCACCCCAACATCACCCTCATTCAGCCATCCATCACCCCCATTCAGCCCAATCACCCCTCATTCAGCAGCCCATCACCCCGCATTCACCCCAACATCACCCCTCACATTCAACCCCAACATCACCCCTCATTCACCCCATCATCACCCCTCATTCACCCCAACATCACCCCTCATTCACCCCATCATCACCCCTCATTCACCCCTCACCTTCACCCCTCATCATCACTCCCATCATCACCCCCTCATCACCCCAACATCCCACCCCTCATTCACCCCATCATCACCCTCATTCCCCAACATCACCCCTCATTCACCCCTCATTCACCCACATTCACCCCAACATCACCCCTCATTCACCCCCCACTCCAAACCAACACACACCCCCCACCCCACATCATCTCACACCACTCCAAGCCAACAGACACCACCCCCCCACATCAAATGTCCCCACATCACCTCACACCCCCCCCACCCCACATCATCTCACACCACTCCAAGCCAACACACATCACCCCATACCCCACATCACATGACCCCACCCCACCTCACACCCCCCCCAACCCCACATCACCCCCCCACCTCACACCACTCCAAGCCAACACACATCACCCTGTACCCCACATCACATGACCCCACACCACCTCACACTATACTACCTCACATGTCCCCACACCATCCCATATGCCCTCCCACACCACCATGCACGACCCCGCGTGTGTGTGAGGGGTGTGGTGAAGCCCCTGTAGGGGGCGTGTGCCGGTGCGTCTCATCATGAGGAACTTGTGGTTTTCTGGCGGCTCGTCGAATCCACTTCCTCTACAGGAAGCCCAGACGCCTGCCGTTCTGCCGACTCGGCACTTTCCTCTCGCGTTCTATCTGTTTTTAAATGAGATGAGCGTAACGGACGGCGGCGTCCTGTAACCGGGTGGAGATGACCTGTCCTGACCCCACGACTTTACCCCCCCCCCCCCCACCCCCATCACCCACCCATGCACACTTCCAGAAGGTGACGGGAAATCGAAAGCCTCCGCCTCCTTATGATCTGCAAATAAGTGATGGGAGTGTAGTGCACTGTACAACCAGGAGAGTCACAGGGGGCGCCGTTGAGCAGACAATGAAAAAGCACTGAACAACGCAGAGCGCTGCAAGTCCCGCCGCCACCCGCCCATTTTTATTTCGTGATGTTGATGTTCAGGCGCTCTTACGATAAAT
>JAFMOC010000629.1:427500-492500 GCA_019802505.1 Corydoras sp. C115
CTCACGTCCTCACATTCTTCCTTCTGACATCAACTTTGAGGACCAGACATTTAATACATCCACCCACCAACAGGTGGAGATATTCATTCATTCATTCATCCATCCATTATCTTCCTCTTTATCCTCTATTAGGGAGGGGGGGGTGTTGGTGTTCCCTATGCCCATCCAGTGGAGAACGTTTCGGGCGCTGGGCAGATACACCCAGGACAGGGGGGCAATCCATCACTGGACACACACTCACTCACACACACACTATACGGGGCAATTTGGAGAATTCCCCAATTTCAGTTCACCTTGAATCCATGTCTTCGGACTGCGGGAGGAAAACGGAGAGCCCGGAGAACACCCCACGCGGACACGGGAGGTGTTGGGTGGAGATAACATTGTCAACATTGTCAACTCCAGCCAGCCAGATCGGGATTCGAACGGCGCTGCGAGGAGAACATGCCAAAGCACTGCGGCCGCCGGGCCGCCCTCGGGGGGGGGGGGGGGGGGGGTGTGGAGACATGACTGTTTAACTCTGTGGATGTTAATGGAGACGGTGGGGCATCTGATGATGACCCTCCACCTCCAACGGTGAGATCGAGAGCGAGCGCGCTGTGACGTCACGGGCGCAGCCGGCCAGGTAAAGGTGTGCTGTTGTGGCGCGCGAGTGCCGGAGCAACAGATGAATCGAGCGAAAGTGGGGCAGACTCTCTGAGGGGGGGTGGGGGGTAGGTAGGAGGAGGAGGAGGAGGTAGGGGGGGGGTCGTTACCTTAACGCTGACGTCAGACGGAGACTCGGACATGGCGCGGCCGGACGCAGCAGCGGCTCCCGTCTCCGCGGCTCCTTCCCCCGGGTGCTTCCGCGACGCGCACCGCCGAGCATCCGACTCCGGTCCACAAATGGAGGCTCTGTCCCTGTCTCTGAGTCCCTGTCTCTCTGTCTCTGTGTCTCTGTCTCTCTCTAATAGTCCATCTTCACGCGGACAGCGTCCAGCGCCGCGCGCCTCCACATGCCGCGCGCTCCTCTCTCTTTAATAACCTTCCTGGAACACCAGCGTCCGCCGCTCATTGATTTTGATTCCTCAGTGTGTGTGTGTGTTGTGTGTGAGTGTGTGTGTGTGTGTGTGTGTTATAGTGGTAAGGTGACGTGAATTCCTGGCACTTTAAGCGCGGCCTCCTTAAAGGGAACCACGCCGCAATAAGCAGCCAATCACGGCGCAGGCGGTGGGCGGGACCAAAGGACCGCCTGGAATCGGTTCTCTGTGTCGGGCAGGAGAACCGACACTCAGAAACCTACAACATACAGCTTCAACTATACATCCATCATCCTCCACTTTACCCTCTACTAGGGTCGGGAGGGAGGGGGGGGGTTCCCCATGCCCATCCAGGGGAGAACGTTTCGGGCGCTGGGCAGATACACCCAGGACAGGGGGGCAATCTATCACTGGACACACACACACTCTATATGGGGCAATTTGGAGAATTCAATTCACCCTAAATCCATGTTTTTGGACTGTGGGAGGAAAGCGGTGAACCCAGAGGAAACCCATGTAGACACGGGGAGAACATGCAAACTCCCCCTGGTTTAAAATTCGAACCGGGAATCCCTAATGCTGAGAGGAGAACATGCCAAACCAATCCCCGCATCCGCCTATCCCCGACCTATCCCCGCACCCGCCTATCCCCGCACCAGCCTATCCCCGCACCCGCCTATCCCCGAACCCGCCTATCCCCGCACCCTCCTATCTCACCTTGAATCCATGTTTTTGGACTGTGGGAGGCAACCGGTGAACCCGGAGGAAACCCACGTGGACACGGGGAGAACATGCAAACTCCCCCTGGTTTAAGATTCGAACCGGGAATCCCTAATGCTGAGAGGAGAACATGCCAAACCACTAATCAAATACATTTACACCAAATAAAATGAAATAAAGTTATAGCGGGGCGGCGCAGTGGCTTAGTGGTTTAGCATGTTCTCCTCTCAGCGCTGGGGAATCCAGGTTCGAATCCCAATCTGGGTGGAGTTTGCATGTTCTCCTCATGTCCGTGTGGGTTTCCTGGTTTCCTTCCACAGTCAAAAAAAAAACATGGATTCAAGGTAAATTGAATGCTCCGAATTGCCCCATATAGAGTATGTATGTAGAGTGAGTGTGTGCTTAGTGATAGATTGCCCCCCTGTCCTGGGTGTATCTGCCCAGCACCCGAAACGTTCTCTCCTGGATGGGCATGGGGAAATGAAATACAGTGTCACCTGACACTGTAACCCTCTCCAAAGGTGTCCCCCAGGGTTCAGTTCTTGGTCCCATTCTTTTCATCATCTACATGCTTCCTCTTGGTCATGTTATCTGAAGCAATGCTCTTCAGTTCCATTTTTATGTGGACAACGCTCATATTTACGTCACCGCACCTTCCGAAGTGTTGCCTCCAGACGCCCTCGTAACGTCCTCACGTCCTCACGTCCTGACGCTTAGCAGACGGTGGATGGCTGACAATTTACTCAAACTAAACAATAGTAAATCAGAAGCCATTCTAATTTCCTCTCCCCCAACATTTAAAAAGATTGGCCCACCAGCGTTATCATTCCCGGTTTTATTACGTCCTCTGTGGCCCCCGTCCACAACCTTGGTGTTATTTTAGACTCTTCACACTCTTTGGATGTTCACTTCACTAAAATATCCTTCTTTCATCTCAAAAACATTGCTCTGAACTGTGGCCCTCATATAAAAACATTTAGATGGCCCACATGTCCCAAAACACATCTGTAAAACATCTGGAGCTGCTCCCTACACGCGAGCCATAATGAACCCTCGAATCAAAGTACTGGACCGGTCCAGATGTTCAAATTCCCCCGGTTCTGACCCGGTTCTGACCCGGTTCACAGGCGGATTGGGATTTGGGTTTATGAGCTCACCGTGTCTTCAGGACATCTGCAGAATGCTGTCCAGCGACTTCAGGTCGACTCATATGAAGGTTGTCCTGATACTTTCGCCCTCAGGTCAGTGTCTGCGTCAGTGCTGCTGGACATCTGCTTTAGGTCATCAGTCAGTAAATCTTATTGAAGCTTTACTGCCACCTGCTGCTCACATCTGGAAGCACACACGGAAGTGCGGCTCGTTCTCCTGAAGCCGGGCAGGAAGAAGGAAGTCCGAATTAAAAAGGGGAATTCAGTTTAACACAGACTGACTGTCCGAGTCTAAAGAATAAAAACACCCAGCATTTACGCTCAGAATAAACCTCAAAATAATCCTCAATATTAACATCAAAATAACCTAAAAATGACCTCAGAATAACCTCAGAATAACCTCAGAATAACCTCAAAATAACCTCAAAATAACCTCAGAATAACCTCAGAATAACCTCAAAATAACCTAAAAATAACCTCAGAATAACCTCAAAATAACCTCAGAATAACCTAATAACCTCAGAATAACCTCAAAATAACCTCAGAATAAACCTCAAAATAAACCTCAGAATAACATCAGAATAACCTCAGAATAACCTCAAGATAACCTCAGAATAACCTCAAAATAACCTCAAAATAACCTCAGAATAACCTCAAAATAACCTCAGAATAACCTCAAAATAACCTCAGAATAACCTCAGAATAACCTCAAAATAACCTCAGAATAACCTCAAAATAACCTCAGAATAACCTCAAAATAACCTCAGAATAACCTCAGAATAACCTCAAAATAACCTCAGAATAACCTCAGAATAACCTCAAAATAACCTCAGAATAACCTCAAAATAACCTCAAAATAACCTCAGAATAACCTCAAAATAACCTCAGAATAACCTCAGAATAACCTCAAAATAACCTCAGAATAACCTTAAAATAACCTTAAAATAACCTAAAAATAACCTCAAAATAACCTCAGAATAACTTCAGAATAACCTAAAAATAACCTCAAAATAACCTCAAAATAACCTCAGAATAACCTCAAAATAATCCTCAAAATAACATCAAAATAACCTAAAAATGACTTCAGAATAACCTTAGAATAACCTCAAAATAACCTCAGAATAACCTCAGAATAACCTCAAAATAACCTCAAAATAACCTCAGAATAACTTCAGAATAACCTCAAAATAACCTCAAAATAACCTCAGAATAACCTCAGAATAACCTCAGAATAACCTAAAAATAACCTAAAAATAACCTCAGAATAACCTCAAAATAACCTCAGAATAACCTCAAAATAACCTCAGAATAAACCTCAAAATAAACCTCAACCTGCTAATATGTCGCACACGTTTGTTTTTACATTTATAAACAACTGCTGCTAAAAAAACGAACTTTCTTTAACATCTTACATGTCTATTTACTAAATTCCTTTAAAAATGAAACCTAACTTTAAAGAAGCAGGTAAACGGGGTCCGCGACCCATAATTTCGTTTTGTCTCGTGTACCACATGAATCTTGAATTTATCACCATGGAGATATTTTGCACCTGCGGCTCTCACCACTAGGGGGCGACCTGCACTCCTACCTCTCATTACGTAATGTGTATTTCGTCTGTTGTCTGTTACTTCTCAGTACGTGAATGTTTATTGTCATGTTTGTTTATTGTATTTATTTATTGTTTTTGTTTATTTATTGTATTTATTTATTGCATTTATTTATTGAATTTGTTCATCGTATTTATTTATTGTATTTGTTTGTTGTATTTATTTATTGCATTTATTTATTGAATTTGTTTGTTGTATTTATTTATTGCATTTATTTATTTAATTTATTTATTGCATTTATTTATTGAATTTGTTCATCGTATTTATTTATTGTATTTGTTTGTTGTATTTATTTATTGCATTTATTTATTAAATTTGTTCATCGTATTTATTTATTGTATTTGTTTGTTGTATTTATTTATTGCATTTATTAATTGTATTTATTTATTGTATTTATTTATTTTATTGTATTTGTTTATTTATTGTTCTTATTTATTGTATTTGTTTGTTGTATTTATTTATTGTATTTATTTATTGTATTAGTTTATTGTATTTATTTATTGTATTTATTTATTGTATTAGTTTATTGTATTTATTTATTGTATTTATTTATTGTATTAGTTTATTGTATTTATTAATTGTATTAGTTTGTTGTATTTATTTATTGTATTTATTTATTGTATTAGTTTATTGTATTAGTTTATTGTATTAGTTTATTGTATTTATTTATTGTATTAGTTTATTGTATTTATTTATTGTATTTATTTATTGTATTAGTTTATTGTATTTATTTATTGTATTAGTTTATTGTATTTATTTATTGTATTAGTTTATTGTATTTATTTATTTATTGTATTCATTTATTGTATTAGTTTATTGTATTTAATTATTGTATTAGTTTATTGTATTTATTTATTGTATTAGTTTATTGTATTTATTTATTGTATTCATTTATTGTATTAGTTTATTGTATTAGTTTATTGTATTAGTTTATTGTATTTATTTATTGTATTCATTTATTGTATTAGTTTATTGTATTAGTTTATTGTATTTATTTATTGTATTTATTGTTCTGTTGTAGTTGCTGTTCTGAGGAGAACCTGGTTCATGGAGAACGTTCTTTGGTTCCTCTGTGTACTTTACATTTTATTGTTGGAATAACAAATTAAATACTTTAATAGTTGAGCAGCAGCCTGTATTGTGATGACGTCACCAGCTGTATTGTTTACAGATCCCGTCTGTAAACTCAGTGCAGTGGGACCGGGGGGCTTTTCGGTGACATGGCAACCTCAGGGTTCTGCCCTCACACCCGGGCAGAGTTTCGTTTCGTTCTTGGTTTCGGTTCCTCAGTCGGTTCTCGTTGGGTTCTCGGGTTCGGTTCTCGGGATGGAGGTTCTGGTTAAAGTGATTTGCGGGAACCACGGCTGTATGGATTATGATTTAATATCGCTGGCCGTCTCTCAGTGCGGCTTTGATCTGCCTGACGTCGACAGCGTGCTGGACGCCTGCGCCGCGCTCGTGACCGTGTCTGTGGAGGGTCAGAGGTCAGTGGTGGCTCGAACCGAGCTGAAGCTCTGCAGGACCTCAGACTGCCCCGGATGTCCGAAACTCCACCTCTGCAAGTTCTACCTGCTCGGTGACTGTCCCTACGGAAGGAGGTGCGAGTTCCCTCTGGAACTCCCTGTGGTTCCTTTATGGTTCCTATCTAGTTCCTCTTTGGTACCCCTGTGGTTCCTTTATGATTCCTCTCTAGTTTCCCTGTGGTTCCTCTATGATTCCTCTATGATTCCTCTCTAGTTCCCCTGTGGTCCTCTCTGGTACCCCTGTGGTACCTCTATGATTCCTCTCTAGTTCCCCTGTGGTACCTCCCTGGTTCTCCCGTGGTTCCTCTCTGGTTCCTCTATGATTCCTCTCTAGTTCCCATGTGGTTTCTCTCTGGTTCCTCTATGATTCCTCTCTAGTTCCCCTGTGGTCCTCTCTGGTTGTCCTGTGGTTCCTCTCTGGTTCTCCTGTGGTTCCTCTCTGGTTCCTCTATGATTCCTCTCTCATTCCCCTGTGGTCCTCTCTGGTTGTCCTGTGGTTCTTTTCTGGTTCTCCTGTGGTTCCTCTCTGGTTCCTCTATGATTCCTCTCTCATTCCCCTTTGGTCCTCTCTGGTTGTCCTGTGGTTCCTCTCTGGTTCTCCTGTGGTTCCTCTCTGGTTCCTCTATGATTCCTCTCTCATTCCCCTGTGGTTCCCATGTGGTTCCTCTCTGGTTCTCCTGTGATTCCTCGATTATTCCTCTTTTGTTCCCCTGTGGTTCCTCTATGATTCTTCTCTAGTTCCCCTGTGGTTCCTGTCTGTTTCTTGTCTGGTTCCTATCTGAATCCTCTCTGGTTCCCCTGTGGTTCCTCTCTGGTTCCCCACTGGTTCCTCTCTGGTTCCCCACTGGTTCCTCTCTGGTTCCCCACTGGTTCCTCTCTGGTTCCCCTGTGGTTCCTCTCTGGTTCCCCTGTGGTTCTCCTGTGGTTCCTGTCTGGTGTATTAATATTTGGACGTACACTATCATGTAGACGATGAGTTTGGAACAGAAAAACACTTTGGGGAAGGCCGGTTCCTCTGCTGGAGGAACACGTCCACAGCAGCAGTGGGATGAATCGGAGTGCTGATTGCTCTGATGCGCAGTGCGCCACCCTGTGGGTTCTGCTGTCTGTGATATCAGCTCCACCTCCACAGCGATGGACAGTTCTGTAGTTCATACTGGGTTCTCTAAAGATCAGAACCCCGCAGAACTCGAACATCACAGCAGTGCTGACAGTCATCCACCACCTTATGCATGATGCATCATGTGACCTGCAGAGCACACTGATGTGTTTAGAACATCAGAACCTGCAGGTTTAAGGTCTTTTGTTGTTGCGTCTTCAGGCGGCGGTGCCGTTACAGTCACGACATGCACTCGGAGCAGAACGTCAGCACCCTGAGCACCCACGGCCTGCACCGCCTGAGCAGGTGGGAGCTGTGTGTCCTACTGCTGCAGAGCGACAGGAGCCTCCTGCCTGAGGTGAGGAACCTGCAGAACATCCACCACCATCTCATCAACCACCTCACACACACATCACACAGAAGCATTCAGGTGCTCGATCTCAAGAACCTTAGAATTTCAGGATTAAAGTCCACATCTGCTCTCAGGACCCATCTTCCCATCTCAATTCTAATTAGTCCATCTGAGGGATAATAGCAGCTGTGGCAACTGTTATATATGAGGGGTTGTAGTAGTCATGGCAACTGTTTTATATGAGGGGTTGTAGTAGTCATGGCAACTGTTTATATATGAGGGGTTGTAGTAGTCATGGCAACTGTTTTATATGTGGGGTTGTAGTAGTCATGGCAACTGTTTTATATGAGGGGTTGTAGTAGTCATGGCAACTGTTTTATATGTGGGGTTGAAGTAGTTGTGTCAACTATTTTATATGTTATGAGGTGGTGGATCTCTTTGGGTGGTGGATTATAAGGTGGTTGATTATGAGGTGGTGGATTATGAGGTGAGGTGGTGGATTATGAGGTGGTGGATTATGAGGTGGTGGATTATGAGGTGAGATGGTGGATTATGAGGTGAGGTGGTGGATTATGAGGTGGTGGATTATGAGGTGGTGGATTATGAGGTGAGATGGTGGATTATGAGGTGAGGTGGTGGATTATGAGGTGGTGGATTATGAGGTGAGATGGTGGATTATGAGGTGGTGGATTATGAGGTGGTGGATTATGAGGTGAGGTGGTGGATTATGAGGTGGTGGATTATGAGGTGGTGGATTATGAGGTGAGATGGTGGATTATGAGGTGGTGGATTATGAGGTGAGGTGGTGGATTATGAGGTGGTGGATTATGAGGTGGTGGATTATGAGGTGAGATGGTGGATTATGAGGTGAGGTGGTGGATTATGAGGTGGTGGATTATGAGGTGAGATGGTGGATTATGAGGTGGTGGATTATGAGGTGAGGTGGTGGATTATGAGGTGAGGTGGTGGATTATGAGGTGAGATGGTGGATTATGAGGTGGTGGATTATGAGGTGGTGGATCTCTTTGGGTGGTGGATTATGAGGTGGTGGATTATGAGGTGGTGGATTATGAGGTGGTGGATTATGAGGTGAGGTGGTGGATTATGAGGTGGTGGATTATGAGGTGGTGGATTATGAGGTGAGATGGTGGATTATGAGGTGGTGGATTATGAGGTGGTGGATTATGAGGTGGTGGATTATGAGGTGAGGTGGTGGATTATGAGGTGGTGGATTATGAGGTGAGATGGTGGATTATGAGGTGAGATGGTGGATTATGAGGTGGTGGATTATGAGGTGAGGTGGTGGATTATGAGGTGGTGGATTATGAGGTGGTGGATTATGAGGTGGTGGATTATGAGGTGAGATGGTGGATTATGAGGTGAGATGGTGGATTATGAGGTGAGGTGGTGGATTATGAGGTGGTGGATTATGAGGTGGTGGATCTCTTTGGGTGGTGGATTATGAGGTGGTGGATTATGAGGTGGTGGATTATGAGGTGGTGGATTATGAGGTGAGGTGGTGGATTATGAGGTGGTGGATTATGAGGTGAGATGGTGGATTATGAGGTGGTGGATTATGAGGTGGTGGATTATGAGGTGGTGGATTATGAGGTGAGGTGGTGGATTATGAGGTGGTGGATTATGAGGTGGTGGATTATGAGGTGGTGGATTATGAGGTGAGATGGTGGATTATGAGGTGAGATGGTGGATTATGAGGTGAGATGGTGGATTATGAGGTGGTGGATTATGAGGTGGTGGATTATGAGGTGAGATGGTGGATTATGAGGTGAGATGGTGGATTATGAGGTGGTGGATTATGAGGTGAGATGGTGGATTATGAGGTGGTGGATTATGAGGTGGTGGATTATGAGGTGAGGTGGTGGATTATGAGGTGAGGTGGTGGATTATGAGGTGAGATGGTGGATTATGAGGTGGTGGATTATGAGGTGGTGGATTATGAGGTGGTGGATCTCTTTGGGTGGTGGATTATGAGGTGGTGGATTATGAGGTGGTGGATTATGAGGTGGTGGATTATGAGGTGAGGTGGTGGATTATGAGGTGGTGGATTATGAGGTGGTGGATTATGAGGTGAGATGGTGGATTATGAGGTGGTGGATTATGAGGTGGTGGATTATGAGGTGGTGGATTATGAGGTGAGGTGGTGGATTATGAGGTGGTGGATTATGAGGTGGTGGATTATGAGGTGAGATGGTGGATTATGAGGTGAGATGGTGGATTATGAGGTGGTGGATTATGAGGTGAGGTGGTGGATTATGAGGTGGTGGATTATGAGGTGGTGGATTATGAGGTGGTGGATTATGAGGTGAGATGGTGGATTATGAGGTGAGATGGTGGATTATGAGGTGAGATGGTGGATTATGAGGTGGTGGATTATGAGGTGAGGTGGTGGATTATGAGGTGGTGGATTATGAGGTGGTGGTGCTGTGCTCTTCCTGGCTGTAATGGGCGTGTCCTGCTCTGTGACCTCACACAGGTGTGCTTCAACTACAACAAAGGGGCGGGTCCGAGCGGACGGTGCAGCGACGGCGCCGGCTGCAGGCGGCTGCACATCTGTCAGCGGCACCTGCGCGGTTCTTGCGACGGCCCGTGTTCTCGGGGACACGACTTCACCGACCCCCACCCCCTGAGCGTCCTGCGGGAGCGCGGCGTCCCCGCCGACCTCATGTCCGTCATGCCGCACGTCTACGCCAACATCGAGGCTTTGAGGGCGGGGGGCAGAGGGAGGTCGCCCCAGCACCACGCCCGGGGCAACGGCAGGCAGAGGGGCAGGGACACACCGCCCCCCGCCGCCGCCCACGCTCCACCCCTCAGCACCCCTCCGCCTGCAGCAGGTGAGAGCTGCCACCCTGTTGGGGCAGGTGGTGCCACCTGTCATGACCCAGAAGCCTTTGCGGCGCGTTGACTGCGTGTTGTGTTTCCTCAGAGAAAAGCGAGATCTGCATGTACTTCGTGAAAGGAAGCTGCAAACACGGCGGTAAGAGCCACGCCCCTCACCCACCGCTGAGCCCGCCCCCTGAGGGCTGTGACATCACCGGTGATGTCATAGACCTTCTTTTTGGAACGGGCTTAGAAAGTTCAGTGGGTGGAGTGAGTAAAGCCGGGGATTTGGGAGTTGTGGGCGGAGCCAGGCATGCAGGTTAAAGAGGGGCTCAAAGCTCATTTTTGTGTATCTGTCATCTTCGAATTCACCCCGTGTTTTTTTTTACCCCTACAGACAGGTGCTCTAGAGAACATACCAAACTCCCCTATAAATGGGAGGTGAAGGAGGGCGCCAGTTGGACTGCGCTTCCCAATAATGACGGCATTGAGAAAGACTACTGTGACCCCGCCAAGACCTACAGGTAGGGTGGAGCACCGGTCATACGAACGGGGTTGTGTTCTCGTGATTGTTGAGTGACAGTTGAGTGTTTGAGTGACAGTTGAGTGATTGTTGAGTGATTGTTGTAATTGTTGAGTGTTTGATTGTTGAGTGTTTGAGTGACAGTTGAGTGACAGTTGAGTGATCGTTGAGTGATCGTTGAGTGACAGTTGAGTGACTGTTGAGGGATTGTTGAGTGATTGTTGTAATTGTTGAGTGTTTGTTGAGTGTTTGATTGTTGAGTGTTTGATTGTTGAGTGTTTGAGTGACAGTTGAGTGACAGTTGAGTGACAGTTGAGTGATTGTTGAGTGACAGTTGAGTGACAGTTGAGTGACTGTTGAGTGACTGTTGAGTGACTGTTGAGTGACAGTTGAGTGATCGTTGAGTGACAGTTGAGTGACAGTTGAGTGATTGTTGAGTGACAGTTGAGTGATCGTTGAGTGATCGTTGAGTGACAGTTGAGTGATAGTTGACTGACAGTTGAGTGACAGTTGAGTGACTGTTAAGGGATTGTTGAGTGATTGTTGTGATTGTTGAGTGTTTGATTGTTGAGTGTTTGATTGTTGAGTGTTTGATTGTTGAGTGTTTGATTGTTGAGTGTTTGAGTGACAGTTGAGTGACCGTTGAGTGATCATTGAGTGACAGTTGAGTGACAGTTGAGTGACCGTTGAGTGACCGTTGAGTGACCGTTGAGTGATCATTGAGTGACAGTTGAGTGACAGTTGAGTGACAGTTGAGTGACTGTTGAGGGATTGTTGAGGGATTGTTGTGATTGTTGAGTGTTTGAATGACAGTTGAGTGACTGTTGAGTGACAGTTGAGTGACAGTTGAGTGATTGTTGAGTAATTGATTGTTGAGTGAGTGATTTGAGTATTTGAATAACAGTTGAGTGATTGATTGTAGAGTGATTGTTGAGTGACAGTTGAGTGATTGATGAGTGTTTGAGTGACAGTTGAGTGATTGTAGAGTGATTGTTGAGTGACGGTTCAGTGACGGTCTGTCTGTCTGTCACAGCTCTGGGATCAGTTTCGTTACGATGACCCGGTACTCTTTCCCCGTCCGCCGCCTCTCCACGGTCTCCTCGGTGCTCCAGCCCAGCTTCATCCTCACCACCACCTGGGCGTGGTACTGGGAGGATGAGTACGGGAACTGGATCCAGTATGCGACAGGAGTAAGCCACTCCCACTTCCTCTATTGGAGTCGTGGGGGGGGTGGGGGGTTGTCCATGCCCATCCAGGGGAGAACGTTTGGCAGATACACCCAGAACACCCATCCACCCAAACTGCAGACCTCTGGTACCTTAAATTTGGGAAGGTCTCCTGACCTGAATCTCCATGTGGACTGTTGCCGGGTGACCGGTCAGCTGACCCAAACAAGTTCAGACCTATCCTGGGTTCACTAACAGAACGCTTTGTAGGGTCTTCTATCTCGCGGCGTCAAGCCTCTTCCGCTGATCCTGAGCTCTGTGGCTCCGCCCCTCATCTCGCCGCCCCCCGCCCCCTGGCTGTGATGTCAGTGTAATGTGATGATGTCATAATGACGGCGGGTGGCTTTGTGCTCTTTAATCTGAGACGTTCTTCAGTGTGCGCTCTGTGTTTCGGTCTTCAGGGTGGAGGTCACGGCAGCGCCTCCATCACCAGCGCCGACCTGGAGACGAAATATCAGCTGGACGACTCGGCAGAAATAGATTTCACCGCCGGCTCGCAGTCCTACACTCTCAACTTCCAAGGTACTCCTGACTTAGAACGTTGGGTCCATCCATTGTCTCCATCTGCTGGTTTTGCACTCACACACACTCTATAGGGGCAATTTAGAGCACACTCTTCACCTTGAATCAATGTTTTTGGATTGTGGGAGGAAACCGGAGAACCTGGAGAAAACTCACACTGGACACAGTGAGAACATGCAAACTCCACCCAGATTGGGATTCAAACCTGGATCCCCAGGGCTGAGAGAAGAACGGGGACGGGGTTCCCCATGCACATCAAGAGGAGAACGTTTTGGGCGCTGGGCAGATACACCCAGGACAGGGCGTCAATGTGTTACTGGACACACACTCACTCACACTATATGGGGCAATTTAGAGCACTCTCTTTACCTTGAATCCATGTTTTTGAACTGTGGGAGGAAACCAGAGAACCACACAGACACGGGGAGGACATACAAACTCCACCCAGATCGGGATTCCAACCTGGTTCCCCAGGGCTGAGAGGAGAACGGGGACGGGGTTCTTCATGCCCATCTAGAGGAGAACGTTTCGGGCGCCGGGCAGATACACCCAGGACAGGGCGTCAATGTATCACTGGACACACACTCGCACACTATATGGGGCAATTTAGAGCACTCACTTCACCTTGAATCCATGTTTTTGGACTGTGGGTGGAAACCGGAGAACCTGGAGAAAACTCACACTGGACACAGGGAGAACATGCAAACTGCCCAGATTGGAATACCAACCTGGATCCCCAGGGCTGAGAGGAGAACGGGAATGGGGGTTCCCCATGCACATCAAGAGGAGAACGTTTTGGGCGCCGGGCAGATACACCCAGGACAGGGCGTCAATCTATCACTGGACACACTCACACTATATGGGTCAATTTAGAGCATTTTCTTCACCTTGAATCCATGTTTTTGGACTGTGGGAGGAAACCAGAGAACCACACAGACACGGGGAGGACATACAAACTCCACCCAGATCGGGATTCCAACCTGGTTCCCCAGCGCTGAGAGGAGAACATGCCAATCACCACACCACCGTGTCGCCCGGTGACTCATATAACTTTCGCCAGCGTGATGCGGTTGATTGAACACCCCCACCCTGCTGACCGTGCTGCACGGTGGTGGATCAGAACCTCAGCTTTCGTCTCTTTGGTTTCAGACATGATCCAGACGAACAAACGCTACGGAACCAAGAAGCCGGTGCGGCGGCGGCCCGTCTACGTGTCGTCCGCGGATGCTCAGGACGCCAGAACCAAGTACAACCCAACTCGGATTAAAATCAGCGCTCTAATCTGCAAATAATCCAAAAAAACCCTGGGTGACCCTGACGTTCCTCTTTCAGCAGAACCGCCGGGAACCACCCGATGAAGGCGCTGCCAAGCAACTGGAACAAGGCGCTGACGCCGGACGTCGGGTACCAGGTAAGGTGTCCAAGGAGTTCAAGGACCTGCTGCGGACATCCCGGTGACCGATACCACAGCTCACCCTCAGGGGTCTAGTGGAGTTCATGTCTGAATTCGGGCGGAGGTTGTGATGTCATGGTTGATTGATGTATATACACCCGATCATGATGGAGGTTGCCTGATCTTTTAATCACATGACCCATTGTTATTCATGTCTATATACAGAAGGTGGCGCTGCTGAGCACCTCCACAGAGTACCAACAAATCCTGACGCTCTTCAGCGCCACCATGCGAGGGTGCACCATTCAGAAGATTGAGAGAATTCAGAACAAAGCCCTCTGGGAAGTGTTTCAGTGGTAAGAGGAACCGTACAGTTCTATAGTTCCAGACTGTAGTGCATCTGTGTTCTGTGTTGTTGTTCGCCCCCATTTGGTTCTCCATCACAGAACAGGTATCATTTGGGTGGAGGATTGCAGTGACACTGATGCGCTGAGGGGGTTTAAGTGCAGCAGTGCTGCTGGAGCTTCATTTCTCCACCTCAGTCACACTGCTGGGATAGGATATAATGCCTCCACCCAATAAGCCCTGCTCTGTGGTGGTACTATTGGCGTTCTGAGCAGTAGAACAGAGAACACAGTATGTACTATAGAACACACACAGATGGACTACAGGGTGGAGGTGGAGAGCAGAAAGGGGGCGTGTCCTGTATTTATTAATATATATTATGTATTAAGGGGGCGTGTCCTGTGTGTATTAATATATATTAAGTATTATATATAATATCCATCCATTATCTTCCACTTTATCCTCTATTAGGGTCGCGGGGGGGGGGGTGCTGGGGGGGGGGTCCCCATGCCCATCCAGGGGAGAACGTTTCGGGCGCTGGGCAGATAAACCCAGGACAGGGGGGCAATCTATCAATGGGCACAAACTCACTCACACAGACACACTCTATATGGGGCAATTTGGAGAATTCAATTGACCTTGATCCATGTTTTTGGTCTGTGGGAGGAAACCGGAGAACCCGGAGGAAACCCACGCGGACACGGGGAGAACATACAAACTCCACCCAGATTGGGATTCGAACCGGGAATCCCCAGTGCTGAGAGGAGAACATGCCAAACCACTAAGCCACTGTGCCGCCCATACTTTCTTAGATATTTTAATTTTATTGTATATTTTTGTTCTTGGGCAGCACGGTGGCTTAGTGTTTAGCATGTTCTCCTCTCAATCCCTCTCGATCTGGGCAGATACACCCAGGACAGGACGCCAATCTATCACTGGGCACACACTCACTCACACACACACACTCTATATGGGGCAATTTGGAGAACTCAATTGACCTTGATCCATGTTTTTGGACTGTGGGAGGAAACCGGAGAACCCAGAGGAAACCCACGCGGACACGGGGAGAACATGCAGACTTCACCCAGATTGGGATTCCAACCGGAATCCCTAGCGCAGAGAGGAGAACATGATAAACCACTAAGCCAGCGTGCCGCCTGTATATAATATATATTATGTATTAAGGGGGCGTGTCCTGTATTTATTAATATATATATTATGTAATAAGGGGGCGTGTCCTGTATTTATTAATATATACATTATGTATTAAGGGGGTGTGTCCTGTACGTAATCCATCATCAGGAGAACGATGGTGCGCATGATGCACCTGCCCATCTACCCTTAAAAATGACGTCACTTAGCGCCCCCTGCTGTTTTGTAGGCAGAAGGAGCAGATGAAGAATAACAACTCGGGCCGGAACGTGGAGGAGCGGCAGCTGTTTCACGGGACGGAGGACAAGCACGTGGACGCCATATGCAAGCAGAACTTTGATTGGCGGATCTGTGGCACTCACGGGACGGCCTACGGGAAAGGTACCGGTCCAGTTCTGTCTAACGGTCCCTAAAGTTCTCATCGTCCTGTTGAAGCCTTGAGCCATCAACCACCAGCTGCCCAGGTCCATTTGGGGGCGTGGCGCTGTGGCATCGCTATAGCAACGGCATTAAAAGAATCAGAATAATCGACTCTCTGAATGATTCATGGCTCCCGCGCCGTTCCCTTTAACATGCAGGTGACGCTCTGACGGTTTGGCGGGTTGCTATTTAAATGGTGCAGCTACCCAGACTCGGTGCTATGCTCCATGAGGTTCTCCATGTTCCTGTGAATGGAGAACCCACAGTATAAACTTAGAGAATCCAATTCACCTTTAACAAAGTTGATATGGGGCAACTTAGAGCATCCAATTCACCTTTAACAAAGTTGATATAGGGGCAATTTAGAGCATCCAATTTACCTTTAACAAAGTTGATATAGGGGCAACCTAGAACAACAAATTCACCTTTAACAAAGTTGATATGGGGCAATTTAGAGCATCCAATTCACCTTTAACAAAGTTGATATGGGGCAATTTAGAGCATCCAATTCACCTTTAATAAAGTTGATATGGGGCAATTTAGAGTATCCAATTCACCTTTAACAAAGTTGATATAGGGGCAATTTAGAGCATCCAATTCACCTTTAACAAAGTTGATATGGGGCAACCTAGAACATCAAATTCACCTTTAACAAAGTTGATATGGGGCAATTTAGAGCATCAAATTCACCTTTAACAAAGTTGATATAGGGGCAACTTAGAGCATCAAATTCACATTTAACAAAGTTGATATAGGGGCAATTTAGAGCATCCAATTCACCTTTAACAAAGTTGATATAGGGGCAACCTAGAACATCAAATTCATCTATAACAAAGTTGATATGGGACAATTTAGAGCATCCAATTCACCTTTAACAAAGTTGATATAGGGGCAACTTAGAGCATCCAATTCACCTTTAACAAAGTTGATATAGGGGCAACTTGGAGCATCCAATTCACCTTTAACAAAGTTGATATGGGGCAATTTAGAGTATCCAATTTACCTTTAACAAAGTTGATATAGGGACAATTTAGAGCATCCAATTCAGCTTTAACAAAGTTGATATAGGGGCAACTTATAGCATCCAATTGACCTTTCTATGTTCTATGGATCTGCGTTCCGTTGGTTTTAGTGTTTAATGTTCTATATCCAGGTGGCGCTCTGATGGTTTGGCGGGTTGCTATTTAAACGGTGCAGCTACCCCCCGCTCTCCACCCTCATTCAGGTGGAGGATGAGGCGTGTTCGTATTTAGAGGTTGTTTTTTCCGTCGTCATGGCGACCCGTGTCCTCTGTGTGCAGGCAGTTATTTTGCGCGGGATGCGCGCTACTCGAACAGCTACACCGGAGACGGCGCGGGGCGCTGCGTGTTCGTCTGCCGCGTCCTGGTGGGCGACTACACCCTGGGCGTCTCCAGCTACGTGCGCCCCCCCTCCAAAGACGGCGGCGACACCTTTTTCTACGACAGCTGCGTGAACGACGTGCAGAACCCGTCCATTTTCGTGGTGTTCGAGAAGCATCAGATCTACCCCGAGTACCTCATCAGCTACAGCGGGGACAGCTGGGTGTCGCCTCCACCCGCACCTCGGGCGGCTCCACCTCCACAACGCGCAGCGCCTCCAGCGGCTCTGCCACCACAACGAGTGTCCTTCGTGGCGGCGGCGAGGCCAGCGTACAGCGCGCCGGTTCAGCGGGCGATGTCCGCATACACAGCCCCCCGACCCGCTCCGGCGACATATTCAACCCCGTCCTACACCTACACCCCCCCACCTCCACCCAAACCCTCCAAACCTGACAACTCCTGCATTATCTGTTAAAGCCACCAGGGGGACATGGTGCATGGTGCTCTGCTGCTTTTTTACTGAGGGCAGGGCGGGGCAGGGTGGGGCGGGGCGGGGCGGGGCGGGGCGGGGGGGGTTATGGATGTACTCGGGTAGCGTGCACATGTGATCAGAAGTATCTGCACACCTCCGCGCTGGAGCATTCAGTTAATGGGTCAGGTGACGGGTCACCTGCAGATAACAGCTGTGATTATTGGTCAACATCAACTTTTACAATGGCCGTGGGGGGGGGGGGGGGGGTGACGGCTTACGTCACATGACCTTTGTAGCATAGCGGACGTGATGCGTACTCACTTACGAAAAATCAGGGTTCCACAGCACTTACAGATCCACAGCAAAGACCAGCTGGTGTTTCTAAATTCGAACAGTAAATTCAATTCAATTAAAAGTAAATTTAAGAAATTCAATTAAAATAAAAGTAAATTAAATTAAACTGAATTAAAAGTAAATTTAAGAAAGTAAATTCAATTAAAAGTAAATTAAATTAAACTGAATTAAAAGTTAATTTAAGAAAGTAAATTAAATGAAACTGAATTAAAAGTAAATTTAAGAAAGTAAATTAAATTAAAAGTAAATGAAACTGAATTAAAAGTAAATTTAAGAAAGTAAATTAAATGAAACTGAATTAAATGTAAATTTAAGAAAGTAAATTAAATGAAACTGAATTAAAAGTAAATTTAAGAAAGTAAATTAAATGAAACTGAATTAAAAGTAAATTTAAGAAAGTAAATTCAATGAAACTGAATTAAAAGTAAATTTAAGAAAGCAAATTAAATTAAAAGTAAATTAAACTGAATTAAAAGTAAATTTAAGAAAGTAAATTAAATTAAAAGTAAATTAAATTAAAAGTAAATTAAACTGAATTAAAAGTAAATTTAAGAAAGTAAATTAAATTAAAAGTAAATTAAACTGAATTAAAAGTAAATTTAAGAAAGTAAATAAAATTTAAGAAAGTAAATGCAATTCAATTCAAATTAAATTTAAGAAAGTAAATTAAACTGAATTGAATTGAATAGTGGTTTAGCATGTTCTCCTCTCAGCACTAGGGATTCCCGGTTCGAATCCCCATCTGGGTGGAGTTTGCATGTTCTCTCCGTGTCCGCGTGGGTTTCCTCCGGGTTCTCCGGTTTCCTCCCACAGTCCAAAAACATGGATCAAGGTTAATTGAGTTCTCCAAATTGCCCTATATAGAGTCTGTCTGTGTGAGTGAGTGTGTGCCCAGCGATGGATTGGCGCGCTGTCCTGGGTGTATCTGGCCAGCGCCTGAGACGTTCTCCCCTGGATGGGCATGGGGAACCCCACCGCGACCCTAATAGAGGATAAAGCGGGAGATAATGAATGAATAAATTAATTTAAAATTTAATTTAAGATAGCAAATTAAATTCAAAGTAAATTTAAGAAAGTAAATTAAAGTAAATTTAAGAAAGTAAATTAAATTAATTGTAATAAATTGTGGAGCCGCTACTCCTCCGCATCGAAAGGAGCCAGTTGAGGTGGTTCGGGCATCTGGTAAGGATGCCTCCTGGGCGCCTTCCTAGGGAGGTGTTCCAGGCAAGTCCAGCTGGGAGGAGACCCCGGGGAAGACCCAGGACACGCTGGAGGGATTATATCTCTCTGCTGGTCTGGGAACGCCTCGGGGTTCCCCCAGTCGAGCTGGTGGAGGTGGCTTGGGCGAGGGAGGTCTGGGTCTCCCTACTTCGGTTGCTGCCCCCGCGACCCGAACCCCGGACAAGCGGAAGATAATGGATGGATGGATGAAATTAAATTAAATGTCAATTTAAGAAAGTATATATTATTATATACAATATATTATTATTGACAGTATTTCCCTAAATGATTTATTGCTGTTTATAAATTTACTGAATCCCGTCTTTCAGAGCGGGACATCCACCCTGCTCCTCCACTCTGAATGGTGTCCGTATACTTTTGGTCGCGGTGCGTAGCGGCTTTTAAAGTTGTCAGCTTTCTGACTTTTGAAGGGAATAGAATTTAATAAGTTGGCCTTTTTTATTTCGTAGCCATGAAATCTTCAAAAACAGCAAACCAAAGAGAAGGTCATGTGATCTGTGAATGTAACCGCTGAGGGCGTGATGTCACGATGATGTAACGAGGCGTCGACGAATGAGAGGATTTAATTACAGACTGTGTTTAAAACATCATTTATTTCTTTATACAGCTGTTAGTCGACACTCTGACCGCATGTCCTCCCCCTGCAGCGTGTGATGTCACGGCTGATGAGGGCTGCACACGTTCCTCAGGCGGAGCAGCATGGGGGCGGAGTTTCACAGTTTGTGATTGGGTTTGTTTAGCGCAGAACGTGAGGGGAGCTTTTTTTCAGGAACATTTTGAGTCGTTCAGGGGTACAGAATGACGCCCGACTGCGTCTGCGTCTGCGTCTGCGTCTGCGACGTCCCTGAAGCCTCTCTGAGCTGCTGCAGCTTGTCTTCAGTAATTCAGCCGCAGTGCCGCTTTCACAGCAAAACAGTTCTGAACTTTCTTTATGTTTAAAGTTTTTTAAATCAGTCAAATCCTCAGGGAAAGAAAAACAAAAAAACAAAAAAAAAAAGAAAATGATTTTCCTGCAGTTCTGATATCCTGCAGGGGGCAGCATGGGGCTTTAAGACTTCATGATTTCAATGCAAAACGAAGTGAAGCGGCATCATTTCAATAAAAAACCACGAATCAAGAATATTTCAGCTTTTTAAACCAAAAAAAAAAAGGTAAATCATTTAATCATTTCAATAGAAAAAACAATCCTGTGGTGTTATCATCAGAAATCAGTGCATTTCATTTAAATTAAAGTAAATTGTTTTACAAAGACGTCGTCTGTGCTTATGTCATCCCAGCAAAAATATGTGGACACGAGTCATTTCAATCAATCAATCAATCAATCAATAAAGTGTAATGCTTTGTTTAGTTGGATTTACTTTGATCTATTTTTAATGTTTTGTTTTGAAAATCAGATGAAGAAGATTAAGATTTGTTCAGAAATCTAGAAAATTTGAAGGTTTCTAAACTAAAGCTCGAGTGATTATTATTATAACATTAGTATATAGTTATTATAACATTAGTTTTATAACATTAGTTATTATATAGTTACTATAGCATTAGCTGATTATAACATTAGTTAGTATATAGTAATTATAACATTGGTTATTATAACATTAGCTGTTATATAGTTATTATAACATTAGTTATTATATAGTAATTATAACATTAGTTGTATAGTTATGACATTAGTTGTTATATAGTTATTATAACATTGATTATTATAGCATTAGTTACAGTATATAGGTATTACAAAATTAGTTATTATAACAGTAGTTATTATATAGTTATTATAACATTAGTGATTTTGATGTGAGCTTTAGTGTTGTTGTGTGACAGACAGTACGATACATTAATTAGTAAAATACAGGATCGGTTGTTTGTTATGAACCCTGACGTCACTGCTGCCCAACCCTTAGATAAGTTTAACAGATTAATCAACATTACAGACACATTACAACCTGAGAACGCGCGCGCGCGCGTGTGTGTGTGTGTGTGTGTGTGTGTGTGTGTGTGTGTGATGGAGGAGGAGTTTGTACAGGAGGTGCAGGATTGTGAGATCTGGCAACCCGGTTTAAAAGCCCGTAGGTTTCGTTTCAGAGTTAGTGCGACGTCAGGATTCTGCTGTTCATATCAGAACGTTCCTCGTTCCTGGTGGAACCACCAGCAGAGCAGAGCTGAGAGCTGAGAGCAGAGGAACATGGCGGATCTTCTGAGGCTCCTGCAGGTCGTGTGTGATCACCTGGGTTCAGTGGATCATCACCTGCTACAGCAAAGAGACGACATCCAGAACCTGCAGCTCACCCTCAGCAGCAGCAGAATGTTCCTCCTCCTGAAAGAACAGAACCAGCTTCCAAAAGTGCTCCTCAGCTCGGACCTCAGGCTCTGTAGAGGAGCTCAGTGTCAGAGGAACTGTGAGGACCTACACCTCTGTAAATACCACCTGCTGGGGGCGTGCACGAGGTGAGGGCAACCATGACACTGACCTTCTGGAATCATAACAATAATAATAATGATTATGAAATAGAAGGATTTGAAACTGTAATTGAACCATATAAACTGTAATGTATCAAAATATATAAATTAATATACTATATATATATATATATATAGGCGGCACGGTGGCTTAGTGGTTAGCACGTTCGCCTCTCAGCGCTAGGGATTCCCGGTTCGAATCCCCATCTGGGTGGAGTTTCCATGTTCTCCCCGTGTCTGCGTGGGTTTCCTCCGGGTTCTCCGGTTTCCTCCCACAGTCCAAAAACATGGATCAGGTCAATTGAAGTCTCAAAATTGCCCCATATAGAGTGTGTCTGTGTGAGTGTGTGTGTGCCCAGCGATGGATTGGCGCCCTGTCCTGGGTCTATCTGCCCAGCGCCCGAGAGGTTCTCCCCTGGATGGGCATGGGGAACCCCACCGCGACCCTAATAGAGGATAAAGCGGGAGATAATGAATGAATGAATGAATGAATATATATATATATATATATATATATATATATATATATATATAATTGGGCGGCAGAGTGGCATAGTGATTGGCATGTTCTCTCAGCACTAGGGATTCCCGGTTTGAATCCCAATCTGGGTGGAGTTTCCATGTCCTCCCCGTGTCCACGTAGGTTTCCTCCGGGTTCTCCGGTTTCCTCCCACAGTCCAAAAACATGGATCAAGGTCAATTGAATTCTCCAAATTGCCCTATATTGCCCGTGTGTGTGTGTGTGAGTGAGCGTGTGTCCAATGATAGATTGCCCCCCTGTCCTGGGTGTATCTGCCCAGCGCCCGAAACATTCTCCCCTGGATGGGCATGGGGATTAATATTGTTATTATTATTTTTATTATTATTCATTCATTCATTATCTCCTGCTTTATCCTCTATTAGGGTCGCGGTGGGGTTCCCCATGCCCATCCAGGGGAGAACGTCTCGGGCGCTGGGCAGATAGACCCAGGACGGGGTGCCAATCCATCGCTGGGCACACACTCACTCACACAGTCACACTCTATATGGGGCAATTTTGAGAATTCAATTGACTTGATCCATGTTTTTGGACTGTGGGAGGAAACCGGAGAACCCGGAGGAAACCCACCCAGACACGGGGAGAACATGGAAACTCCACCCAGATGGGGATTCGAACCGGGAATCCCTAGCGCTGAGAGGCGAACGTGCTAACCGTGCCGCATTTTTATTATTATTTTATTATAATTTTTTTTTACAGCAACTATTAATTAAAATTAATTATTTTCTAACTTCTGAAAGGGGACTTTAAATTTGAAATTAAACAAGCTGACATTCCCTTATAAGGTATATTTTAATAATATTAATTACAAAAAATATATAAATTTTGATTTGCTTGGTTTTTGCAATTAAAGAGACATTAATTACTCGATTAAAGTTTTATATATATATATATATATTACATTTATTTTGGTTTTAATATCATTATCTTGACCACTTAATCCTCTTTTAGGGTTGCGGGTGGAGGGGGGGGTGGAGGGGGGCAGATACACCCAGGACAGGGCGCCAATCCATCGCTGGACACACTCACACACACAGTATAGGGGCAATTTAGACGGGGCAATTTAGAGCAGCCAGTTTAGCTTGTATTTACGTTTTTGGACTTTGGGAGGAAACCAAAAAACCCCACATGGACAAGTGGAGAACATGCCAACTCCACCCAGATCCCAAATCAGGATTCAAACCCGCATCTCCTTACAGGCGGACATGTTGACCTCTACGCCACCGTGCCGCCCCGTTTCTATTTTTATTCTTATTTCTGAATAATACAGAACGCATTGGAACGTCTAATTGTAATTCCGCTTCTGTCCAGGAGGAGGTGTGACTTCGACCACAGTCTGGAGTCGGAACACAACTCCAGGATCCTGCGCAAGTTCAACCTGCAGGGTCTCAGCAAGAACCAGTTACAGGTTCTGCTGCTCCACAGCGACGGCTCACTGCTGCCCCCTGTAAGCCCGACGTCGACAACCAATCAGAATGCGTGAAAAATGTGATGAAGGCTACGCTGTATTAGAAACAGAGTAACAAACGGCGTGAACTTTAATTAACACCTAATACATCACTCTGCGTCGTTGAAATAGAAATCCGTTAAAGTCAGAGCGCCACCTGGCACCGTTAAAGGGAACAGCGGGTGACACCTGATTGGTTTATCACATGACGCCCAAAACACACAATAATAATTAATGCTCATGTTTTAGTTTTGAGTAATTAAACTTATTAATTGGATTTTTCTTGTTACAGTTGTGCGTGTCGTATAACAAGGGCAGCGGAACGTTCGGGAACTGTCCTGAGAAGCAGGCTTGTACACGCCTCCATATCTGCGAGAACTTCATCCGGGGAACCTGCGACGGGTCGGACTGTGTCCGGAGCCACGATTTCTACGAGCCTCACCCGGCGGAAACGCTGAAGGTCCGAGGAATCGGGACGCAGCTCGTCGGTTCTCTGATGTCCATTTATCGGAACGTTCTCACTTTGAAAGAACACAAAGCGAGCCAGAGATCAAAGGGTGCAAGGAGCACGGAATACAAACAGAGCGGCGGCAGGGCCACGTCCCTGTGCTCCCCGACCGAAGGTCAGCATTAACCCCTGTGTCGTTCCACTTTGTCGTTCCCCTGTGTCAGTCCACATGTTGTTCCACTGTGTTGTTCCCCTGTGTCAGTCCACATGTCGTTCCCCTGTTTTTTTCCACTGTGTCGTTCCCCTGTTTCATTCCCCTGTGTCGATCCACTGTGTCATTACCCTGTGTCGTTCCCCTGTGTCATTACCCTGTGTTGTTCCACTGTGTCATTCCCCATGTCGTTACCATGTGTCGTTCCCCTGTGTCATTACCCTGTGTTGTTCCCCTGTGTCATTACCTTGTGTTGTTCCACTGTGTCATTCCCCTGTTTCATTCCCCTGTGTCGATCCACTTTGTCATTACCCTGTGTTGTTCCCCTGTGTCATTACCTTGTGTTGTTCCACTGTGTCATTCCCCATGTCGTTCCCATGTGTCGTTCCCATGTGTCGTTCCCATGTGTCGTTCCCCTGTGTCATTCCACTGTGTCATTCCACTGTGTCATTCCACTGTGTCATTCGCCTGTGTCATTACCCTGTGTCATTCCCCATGTTGTTTCCCTGTTTTTTCCACTGTGTCGTTCCCCTGTGTCATTCCACTGTGTCATTCGCCTGTGTCATTACCCTGTGTCATTCCCCATGTTGTTCCCCTGTGTCATTACCCTGTGTTGTTCCACTGTGTCGTTCCCCTGTGTCATTCCCCATGTCGTTCCCCTGTTTTTTTCCACTGTGTCGTTCCCCTGTGTCATTCCACTATGTCATTCGCCTGTGTCATTACCCTGTGTCGTTCCCCTGTGTCATTCCCCTGTGTCGTTCCCCTGTGTCATTCCACTGTGTCATTCCCATGTGTCGTTCCACTGTGTCATTCCACTGTGTCATTACCCTGTGTCATTCCCCATTTTGTTCCCCTGTTTTTTTCCACTGTGTCGTTCCCCTGTGTCATTCCACTATGTCATTCGCCTGTGTCATTACCCTGTGTCATTCCCCATGTTGTTCCCCTGTTTTTTTCCCCTGTGTCGTTCCCCTGTGTCGTTCCCCTGTGTCATTCCACTGTGTCATTCCACTGTGTCATTCCCCTGTGTTGTTCCACTGTGTCATTTCCCTATGTCATTACCCTGTTTTTTTCCACTGTGTCATTCCCCTGTGTTGTTCCACTGTGTCATTACCCTGTGTCATTACCCTGTGTCATTACCCTGTTTTTTTCCACTGTCATTACCCTGTGTTGTTCCACTGTGTCATTCCCCATGTCGTTCCCCTGTTTTTTCCACTGTGTCATTACCCTGTGTCATTACCCTGTGTCATTCCCAATGTTGTTGCCCTGTTTTTTCCCACTGTGTTGTTCCCCTGTGTTGTTTCCGTGTCATTTCTGAGTCAGAATTCAGACCACTTGTTTCTTATTGATATAATTATTGATAATAATTGTTATTAATTGATATAATAATTTATATAATTATTGATATAATAATTAATATAACAATTAATATCAATTGATGTCTCATCTGATTTTCTTTCTGTTGTCTTTACAGAAAATGTAATCTGTCTCTCGTTTGTTAAAGGATTCTGCAAACTTGAAGGTAATTCAGCCAAGAATAATTCAAATATTAATAATACTAATAATAATAATCATTAAAAAGTAACTTTACACAGAACTAAAATATTAAAACGACTTTCTGTTTCAATAATTTACTCAAAACAACATCCAATTAAAAGAACAACACAGATCTGTAATTAAACTGCAGTATTAATGATCCTGATCATCTGCCAATCAGATCGATCGATCGATTTCAGATCTGTTTATTTAAATGAATACAGAATGGATGTTAGGAAACGGGGGGTACGGTGGTGTAGTGGTTAACACAGCCGCACTTTCAGAGCTGGGGATCCAGGTTCGAATCCTGGGAGGAGTTAACGAGATGATGATGATGATGATGTTTAAAGAGAAAGAGAGGCAGTACTGACCTGCTTATCAAGCACTCTGCTGATTTGCTTTGAGACACTTTTTTTTTTGCACAGAAAATGTTTTATAGAACCCGCTGTGCAACATTACAAACTCATCTTCCTCATCATCATCATCATCATCGTTAATACAGAGATCAACCTCTGTAACAGCTTTCAGTCCACTGTGGGCTCTTTACACAGAGTTCTGGAGTGTGACAGCATCAAGAACCATCCTCTAAACCAGGGGAGCCCAATATGTCGATCACAGGGGTGTCAGGTCGATCGCGAAGGAGGTTTGGAAAAAAAAAGCGCTTATCATGTGTCGGCGCTTTATTACAGCACGGAATCTGAAGCACTTATAGTGTTCTCCAAACACTTGAGTTCTCCAAATTGCCCCATATAGAGTGTGTGTGTGAGTGAGTGTCCAGCGATGGACTGGTGTCCTGTCCTGGGTGTATCTGCCCAGCGCCCGAAACGTTCCCTCCTGGATGGACATGGGGAACCACCCCCCCCCCCAACCATAATAGAGGAAAAAGCGGAAGATAATGGATGGATGAATGGTGGTGTGGTAGCTCAGTGGTCAGGGTGTTGGGCTATCAATCTGACGGTTGGGGGTTCAAATCCCAGGTCCACTGAAGTTACCAGTATGGGTCTTTGAGCAAGACCCTTAACCCTCATTGCTCCAGGGGGCGCTGTGATGAACCCCGTGCTCAACTTGTAAGTCGCTTTGAATTAAAGTGTCCAATAAATGACCAAATGTAAATGTAAATGACCAAATGTAAATGTAAATGACCAAATGTTGATGTTGATGTTTGGAACAGAGAGGTGCAGGAGAGTGCACTTCAACATGCCCTATAAGTGGGAGGTGGAGGTGGAGGGGGTGTGGAGCGACCTACCGGATAATGAGATTATAGAATGTTACTACTGTGACCCAACTAGAACTCACAGGTGAGCAAAGAGTTCACCAAACTAACATCAGGGGGCGCTATTCTTACTGCTGCACACAGATACAGTGATCAAGGGCACTTCATCTGTAGTAATTGGTGGGACCGGGAATCGAACCGGGGACCTTCAGGTCACACGATTGGTTACTTAACCACAAGCCTACGCCTGTCCCATGACTGCCCTCAGACAGCGGGCGCCCCCTAGAGAAAACAAACGAAACAAGAGCCTTAAACCCGGTTTAATGTGCTGCACCGACGGTGCTGAGCCACCAGGGGGAGCCCATGTCATTGTTCTCAGACCGCCTATGGGGCAACAGCTGCGCCACTCAAACCAGGGGCCAGCGGACTGGGATGGCTATCGGCTTCCCTCAACATCCAGCAGGGGGTGGCGTCTTGCTGTGCATGCTACCGTGCACAGCTACCGTGTCTGGGTTCTAAGCTGGTTTTGTCCCCCGCCGTACATAAAACGGGACGGGGAGACGTCCTCATGCACCCCCACTCCGCTTGCAGTAAGGCACTTTGAACAAGAGCTCCCCCAGACGTCCTCATGCACCCCCACTCCGCTTGCAGTAAGGCACTTTAAACAAGAGCTCCCCCTGGTGTCGGCACAATAGACACAGCAGCTTAGGATGGGATCAGTCTTCACTTCTATTGCTTTTCCTACTTGAATTATTTTCCTGTAGGGGGCGCATGCTGAGGTTAAAGTCTGTGTGCATTTCAGTAGTAGGAGTGGCGCCACCTGCCGTGTGCTGTATGTACTGCACCTGTGTACACTGTGTGTCTGTGGCATTCTCATGACGAGTCTCTGGTGTGACAGCGTGGGGGCGGAGCCTGTGTGCTACGACACCATGATGATTGGCGTTCACAAAGTGCGGCGCCTCTCGACGGAGTCGTGGATGACCGGATCGCTGGAGAACTTCGTCCTGACCACCTGCTGGCTGTGGTACTGGCAGGACGAGGACGGCGCGTGGATCCCGTATAAATCAGAGGTGAGAGGGGGGCGGGACCTCTGTCGCTCTCCTGTCCTATCAGCTGCATGCTGACCGCAATCAGAACCCCGACATGTCTGTTAATTACCATTAGAGAACGAGTCGGTCCACGCCTTAAATCTGATTGGCTGAGTCGGTCCTCCAGCTGTGACATCATCATCGACGCCACACCCCTCTGAGCTACACATTGGTGTCAGTGTGTGATATACAAAACATTAATTTAATATAAAATACAGATTCATATAAATTTTAGGACGGCATGGTGGCTTAGTGATTGGCATGTTCTCCTCTTAACGATAGGGATCCCGGTTTGAAACCCAATCTGGGTGGAGTTTGCATGTTCTCCCTGCGTCCACATGGGTTTCCTTCAGATTCTCTGGTTTCCACCCACAGTCCAAAAACATGGATTCAAGGTGATTTGAATGCTTTAAATTGCCCCATATAGTGTGTGTGTGTCTGTGTGGGTTGGCACACCGTTCTGGGTCTGCCCAGCGCCCGAAATGTTCTTCCCTGAATGGGCATGGGGACAACGACCCCCCCCCCCCCGTACCCCTAATAGAGGATAAAGCGGAAGATCCATCCATCCATTATCTTCCGCTTTATCCTCTATTAGACCACAACCTTCACCAACCAATCAGCACCAAGAACACCACAGAGGCCACTGGGACAGATGTCAGTAGAACGTGAGCAGCAGAACGGACACCGCTTAAAAGTGTGGGGGCGGAGCTAAGGACAATTATTAAATAATTTAATTAAATCAGTGATAGATTGTCCCTATGCCCATTAAGGGAAGAACATTTCGGGCGCTGGGCATGGGGGCAATCTATCACTGAACACTCACTCACACACAGACACACTCTATATGGGGCAATTTGAGATTCAATTGACCTTGATCCATGTTTTCGGACTGTGGGAGGAAACCGGAGAACCCGGAGGAAACCCACGCGGACACGGGGAGGACATGGAAACTCCACCCAGATTGGGATTCGAACCGGGAATCCCTAGCGCTGAGAGGAGAACATGCTAAACCACTAAGCCACCGTGCTGCCCTCCGTTCTGATTTTATTAAATTATTTAATAATTGTCCTTAGCTCCGCCCCCACACTTTTAAGCGGTGTCCGTTCTTCTGCTCACGTTCTACTGACATCTGTCCCAGTGGCCTCTGTGGTGTTCTTGGTGCTGATTGGTTGGTGAAGGTTGGTGATGTCAGTGGAACCCGGTCTCCGTGGTGACGGTTGTTGTTGGTGGGTTGTTACAGAAGGACGGTGGCGGCGGGTCGTCCGTCACCCGCGAGCAGCTGGAGCGGACGTATCTGCACTTCCTGAAGGACCGCAGGGACTCCGTGATCTGCTTCACCATCGCTGACCAGAGTTACCAGCTGGACTTCAAAGGTTTGTTTCAAGTTAACGAGCTTTCTGAATAATTAATGTTAAATGATTAATTATGCAAGGGCGGCACGGGGGCTTAGTGGTTTAGCATGTTCCCCTCTCAGCACTAGGGATTCCCGGTTCGAATCCCCATCTGGGTGGAGTTTCCATGTTCTCCCCGTGTCTGCGTGGGTTTCCTCCGGGTTCTCCGGTTTCCTCCCACAGTCCAAAAACATGGATCAAGTCAATTGAGTTCTCCAATTTGCCCCATATAGAGTGTGTCTGTGTGAGTGAGTGTGTGCCCAGCGATGGATTGGCGCCCTGTCCTGGGTCTATCTGCCCAGCGCCCAAATGTTCTCCCCTGGATGGGCATGGGGAACCCCACCGCGACCCTAATAGAGGATAAAGCGGAAGATAATGAATGAATGAATGAATTTTATATATTATATTCTGGCCGATACGGTGTCTTAGTGGTTTGGCATGTTCTCCTCTCAGCGCTAGGGATTCCCGGTTCGAATCCCCATCTGGGTGGAGTTTCCATGTTCTCCCCGTGTCTGCGTGGGTTTCCTCCGGGTTCTCCGGTTTCCTCCCAGAGTCCAAAAACATGGATCAAGTCAATTGAATTCTCCAAATTGCCCCATATAGAGTGTGTGTGAGTGAGTGAGTGTGTGCCCAGCGATGGATTGGCGCCCTGTCCTGGGTGTATCTGCCCAGCGCCCGAAACGTTCTCCCCTGGATGGGCATGGGGAACCCCACCGCGACCCTAATAGAGGATAAAGCGGGAGATAATGAATGAATGAATGAATTTTATATATTATATTCTGGCCGATACGGTGTCTTAGTGGTTTGGCATGTTCTCCTCTCAGTGCTGGGGATTCCCGGTTCAAATCCCAATCTGGGTGGAGTTTGCATGTTCTCCCCGTGTCCTCGTGGGTTTCCTCCAGGTTCTCCGGCTTCCTCCCACAGTCCAAAAACATGGATCAAGTCAATTGAGTTCTCCAAATTGCCCCATATAGAGTGTGTGTGTGAGTGAGTGTGTGCCCAGTGATAGATTGCCCCCCTGTCCTGGGTGTATCTGCCCAGCGCCCGAGACGTTCTCCCCTGGATGGGCATGGGGAACCCCCCCCCTCCCGTGCGACCCTAATAGAGGATGAAGGGGAGGATGATGATGATGATGATGATGAATTATGCAGATGTAGTTCACTATAGAGTCCGTCATGCTGTATGTATTTAAATGGATGCTGCATCTTCTCTCTGATTGGACGATTTTAACGATGTTCTTAATTAAAGCCATGACTCAGCGGAACTTAATGAGTGACACTGTGAGGTCAGTTCAGAGACGGCCAGAGTTCCGGTCCTCACTATCTGTCAAGATGTCCAGAACCAGGTGAGTTCTGTGTTCTTCTCCACCTCATATCATCCACCCCCTGTAGTTCCCCCTGTGTAGTTTGATATGTGTAGTTCCCTGTGTGTAGTTCCCTGTATGTTGGTCCCCCTGTGTACATTCCTCTGTGTAGTTCCCTGTGTGTAGTTCCGTCTCTGTAGTTCCCTGTGTGTAGTTCCATCTCTGTAGTTCCCTGTGTGTAGTTCCCTGTATGTTGGTCCCCCTGTGTACTTTCCTCTGTGTAGTTCCGTCTCTGTAGTTCCCTGTGTGTAGTTCCATCTCTGTAGTTCCCTGTGTGTAGTTCCCTGTATGTTGGTCCCCCTGTGTACTTTCCTCTCTGTAGTTCCCTGTGTGTAGTTCCGTCTCTGTAGTTCCCTGTGTGTAGTTCCATCTCTGTAGTTCCCTATGAGTAGTACCGTCTGTATAATTCCCTGTGTGTAGTTCCCTGTGTGTAGTTCCCTGTGTGTAGTTTGATCTGTGTAGTTCCCTGTGTGTAGTTCCATCTCTGTAGTTCCCTGTGTGTATAGTTTGTCTATAGTTCCCTGTGTGTAGTTCCCTGTGTGTCGTTCCCTGTGTGTAGTTCCCTGTTTATAGTTTTTTTTTGTGTGTAGTTTGTCTATAGTTCCCTGTGTATAGTTCCCTTTGTGGGTAGTTTGTCTATTGTTCCCTGTGTATAGTTCCTTTTGTGTGTAGTTTGTCTATAGTTCCCTGTGTATAGTTCCCTTTGTGGGTAGTTTGTCTATAGTTCTCTGTGTATAGTTCCCTTTGTGTGTAGTTTGTCTATAGTTCCCTGTGTATAGTTCCCTTTGTGTGTAGTTTGTCTATAGTTCCCTGTGTATAGTTCCCTTTGTGGGTAGTTTGTCTATAGTTCCCTGTGTATAGTTCCCTTTGTGGGTAGTTTGTCTATAGTTCCCTGTGTATAGTTCCCTTTGTGGGTAGTTTGTCTATAGTTCCCTGTGTATAGTTCCCTTTGTGTGTAGTTTGTCTATAGTTCCCTGTTTATAGTTCCCTGTGTATAGTTCCCTTTGTGGGTAGTTTGTCTATAGTTCCCTGTGTATAGTTCCTTTTGTGTGTAGTTTGTCTATAGTTCCCTGTGTATAGTTCCCTTTGTGTGTAGTTTGTCTATAGTTCCCTGTGTATAGCTCCCTTTGTGGGTAGTTTGTCTTTAGTTCCCTGTGTATAGTTCCCTTTGTGTGTAGTTTGTCTATAGTTCCCTGTGTATAGTTCCCTGTGTGTAATGTGTGTGTGTGCAGCAGCAGGTTGTAGTTCCTTCATGGTGTGTTTGGTTCCTCAGTGGGAGGCGGGGTCCCTCCAGCAGTCACACCGGGGTTCCGGGATACTGGGACAGGATGGCGGTTCCGGAGTCAGGGTTTCAGGTGGGGCTTCAGATTATTTCATTATTAATGATTATTATTGATTATTATTATTATTGATTGTTATTATTAATGATTATTATTATTATTATTATTAATTATTAATTATTAATGATTATTATTGATTATTATTAACGATTGAGAGGAGTTCTGAATGACCTGTCCTTTCCTCACAGAGGGTTCCACTGAATGGTTCTCACAGGGACCACGTCAGAGTTCAGGAACTGTTCCACCGGACCATGAAAGACTTCACCATCCTGAACATCCAGAGGGTCCAGAACAGGGAACTATGGGAAGACTTTCAGACGTGCGTTCTGGATCCGTAATGAGAACCATTGACATTAGCATGTTCTCCTCTGAGTGCTGGGGGTTCCAGGTTGGAATCCCGATTTGGGTGGAGTTTCCATGTTCTCCCCATGTCCGCGTGGGTTTCCTCCGGGTTCTCCGGTTTCCTCCCACAGTCCAATAGTCCAAAAGTGTGTCTCTGTGTGTTCTCAGTGATAAATTGCCCCCCTCTCTTGGGTGTATCTACCCTGTGCCCGAAACGTTCTTCCCTAGATGGACATGGAGAACCCCCCCCTACACGACCCTAGTCGAGGATGAGGGTTCTGTTTGATGTTCTGTTTCGGTTTCAGTAGCTGATGACAGTGACAGGGCGCCCCCCAGTGTTTCATCATGGTCAGTGCAGCTGCATGTCTATGTCGGGTGTTTTCTGTATAGTGAGCATGTGCTTAGTAGTAAGAGTAGCGCCACCTGTGGTATGGTGTTGGTAATGTTTACCTCATAGAGAGCGTACACCCCCTAGGGGAAAATAAATGAAATAAAAATAAATAAAAGGTTTAAATTGGTTCTAAGCTGCTGTTGCCGCCACTCTGCCGACACTAGGGGGAGCCCTTGTTTTACTCAGACTCTCACTCTGGGGCCTCACTCTGGGGCCGATGGCGGCGGACGTTGATTATGGGATAAGGGTGTCCACCAGTTAGGACGTGGACGTGCATGCACCCCCGGTGGTCAGGACAGTAATTATCCCTAAACTGTTTGTTTAGGAAACGGGAGCGCATGAGGAAAGCCAACCAGCAGAAGAAGTACGGAGACGGAGAACGTGTCCTGTTCCACGGAACCAAAGCCCTGAACATCGATGCCATCTGCCGACAGAACGTAGACATGCGGGTGTCCGGGGTCAACGCCACGGCGTACGGACACGGTAAGACACGCCCACCACACCTGACACCTGAAATGAATTAGTATGTTCTCCACATCAGCAAACCTTATGGACATTACGGGATCCTGCTCCACACACCCCTACCTACCCACAACCCACCCCACTACCACCCCACACCCCCTACCACCCCACACCCCACTATCACCCTACACTACACCCAACTACCTCCCCACACCACACCCCACTACCACCCCACACCCCACTATCACCCTACACTACACCCCACTATCACCCCACGACCCACTACCACCCCACACCCCCTACCACCCCACACAACACCCCACTATCACCCTACACTACACCCCACTACAACCTCACTACCACCCCAAACCCCACTATCACAATACACTACATCCCACTATCACCCCACAACCCACTACCACCCCACACCACACTCCACTAACACCCCACACCCCCTACCACCCCAAACAACACCCCACTATCACCCTACACTACACCCCACTACAACCCCACTACCACCCCACACCCCACTATCACCCTACACTACACCCCACAATCACCCTACACTACACCCCACTATCACCCCACAACCCACTACCACCCCACATCACACCCCACTACACCCTGATTAACCTCTTTAATGTAATTATAAATGTAATTGAGGTTCCTCTCTGTGGTTTCTTTGTAGGCAGTTACTTTGCCCGGGATGCCAGGTATTCCCACGGGTACACCGACGGGCTCAGCGTGAGAACCATGTTTGCGTGCAGGGTGTTAGTTGGGCAGTACACCAGAGGAGCGCCCTCTTACCGCCGGCCCCCGGTCCGAGACGCTGCGGGAAGTCTTTATGACAGCTGTGTGAACGACGTGCGCGACCCCTCCATCTTTGTGGTGTTTGACAGGAGTCAGGTTTACCCCGAGTTCCTGATCACGTACCAAGAGAACCATCGGTTCCCCGACTCTCAGGACACCGCCCCGCTGAACAACGCTGACCCGAATTCAGGTACCATCACCACAGTTACCACTGACCAGAAGAGTGATCCCTTCAGTTCAACAGATTCAGCTCAACTTATCTCTGAGCTCAGCTTATGTCCTGAACCACTGAAGCCAGCTCAAGTTATCTCTGATCTCAGCTTAACTCCTGAACCAATGAAGTCAGCTCAACTTATCTCTGAGCTCAGCTTAACTCCTGAACCAAGAAAGCCAGCTCAAGTTATCCCAAAGTTCAGCTCAACCACTGAGCCAATGAAGTCAGCTCAACTTATCTCTGAGCTCAGCTTAACCACTGAGCCAAGAAAGTCAGCTCAAGTTATCCCACAGTTCAGTTTAACTCCTGAACCAAAAAAGCCAACTCAAGTTATCTCTGAGCTAAGCTTATCTCCTGAACCAAGAAAGCCAGCTCAAGTTATCCCTCAGTTCAGTTTAACTCCTGAACCAAAAAAGTCAGCTCAAGTTATCCCACAGTTCAGTTTAACTCCTGAACCAAAAAAGTCAGCTCAAGTTATCCCACAGTTCAGTTTAACTCCTGAACCAAAAAAGTCAGCTCAAGTTATCCCACAGTTCAGTTTAACTCCTGAACCAAAAAAGTCAGCTCAAGTTATCCCTCAGTTCAGTTTAACTCCTGAACCAAAAAAGTCAGCTCAAGTTATCCCACAGTTCAGTTTAACTCCTGAACCAAGAAAGTCAGCTCAACTTATCTCTGAGCTCAGCTCAACCACTGAGCCAAGAAAGTCAGCTCAAGTTATCCCACAGTTCAGCTTAACTCCTGAACCAAAAAAGCCAGCTCAACTTATCTCTGAGCTAAGCTTATCTCCTGAACCAAGAAAGTCAGCTCAAGTTATCCCACAGTTCAGCTTAACTCCTGAACCAAAAAAGCCAGCTCAACTTATCTCTGAGCTAAGCTTATCTCCTGAACCAAGAAAGTCAGCTCAAGTTATCCCACAGTTTAGCTTAACCCCTGAACCAAGAAAGCCAGCTCAACTTATCTCTGAGCTCAGCTCAACCACTGAGCCAAGAAGGTCAGCTCAAGTTATCCCACAGTTCAGCTCAACCAAAGCTGAGACGGTGTTCTCCTTCTCAGAATCTGAAGATTGGGATTGGATAAGAGCCGCCACATTCAGGTCCGAACCCAGCTCATCTACACCTCAGAAACCTTCTCCATCCTCCCAACCCTCATTCGGTTCCCCATCACCTTCAGTTCCTCAGAACCGTTCTCCAAGAACCCCAAAGAGTCAGAAACCTCAGGAGAAAGAATGCGTCCTGCTCTGAAAACCCACGGTGGGGTTATCCGAATGCGGCGTCATTAGAACGCGGAACCGGGCGGAGGTCCATCGGAAGGTCAACCAACAACACCGAGTCCAGCAAACGTGGTGCGCAGGGGGGCGTGGTCTACGGTGGGAGAGTTCAAATAAAGGTTTGGGTTTCTTTAGAAGTCTTGTAGTAAAAAAAAAAATTATAAATCAATTTCAGAAATTTAAATCCAGAATAAAGTTGGTGCGTTTGATCCTGCGCCGCTCGACTCGTCACTCTAATCAATAATACTCGTTTACTTCCCTTTGAACTTTGGTTTGTTTGTTCAAAATCCAATAAAAGTCACTCAGCGTCATTAAACTAAACAATCAGAAGTTCTGAAGTTCATACTTTAATAATTATTCTGATCATGTGATTAAAGTAAAAAACACTAATAAATGATTGTTTTCTAAATATTGTCTCAGTGTGTGTGTGTGTGTGTTCTATACAAACCCACAGCGTTGCCTCGGTTACCACGACATTTAACATTCTTACTCTTTACGACCCTGTGGAGGTTTATCTACTCTTTACAAACCACCAGGACTTTTATTTTACCGTGTACCCCGCAGCTTGATTTGGGGCGTGTTAGTGTGTTCTGTGCATTTGCCGTTTTCTTGAGAGCCAGGTGGCGCTCTGACTTTGGCGGAAATTGCTATTTCAATGGTGCAATGCGACTGATTCATCACTAGAGGGTGAGGGTGCGGTAGCTCAGTGGTCAGGGCGTTGGGCTGTCCATCAGAAGGTTGTGGGTTCAAATCCCAGGTCCACTCAAGTTACCCATGTGGGTCCTTGAGCAAGACCCTTAACCCTCATTACTCCAGGGGGCGCTGTATCAACCCTGTGTTCTGACCCCAAACATCAAGTTGCGATGTTTGTAAGTGGCTTCGCATGTTGACCACACGCCCCGGCCCACACGCCACACCCGGGAGCAGTTGGCCCAAATGCCCTCACGCCACGCATTACGCAGTTCCCTGGGGTGGAAGTGTGTTCTGTGCATTTGCCGTTTTCTTGAGAGCCAGGTGGCGCTCTGACTTTGGCGGATTGCTATTTCAATGGTGCAATGCGACTGATTCATCACTAGAGAGTGAGGGAGTGGTAGCTCAGTGGTCAGGGCGTTGGGCTGTCCATCAGAAGGTTGTGGGTTCAAATCCCAGGTCCACTGAAGTTACCCATGTGGGTCCTTAAGCAAGACCCTTAACCCTTATTGCTCCATGGGGCGCTGTATCAACCCTGTGTTCTGACCCCACCCATCAGGTTGGGATGTTTGTAAGTGGCTTCACATGTTGACCACACGCCCCGGCCCACACGCCACACCCGGGAGCAGTCGGCCCAAATGCCCTCACGCCACGCATTACACAGTTCCCTGGGGTGGAACCGGGGTTCTATCAGGGTTCTGTGATGTGTATGGATCTGAAAGAGGAACCGCTGAGGTGGAACTAATATTCGTGAGACAATGCATTAAAAAGAAATTAATTAAGAACGCGACAAAAGACAAAGCGGAAGGAAACGAGAGAGCGTGCGGAACATCCTACGCTTCATTATTTATAACGTGTGTGTTCAGGCAGAGCGCAGCTGAACCCTGAGATAAAGATGAGACAAACCTTTATTGGTTTAACAACGAGGGAAATTTACCTTTCTCAGCAGCAGAAGTAATTATGAAAGTGAAAGATCCATCTGATGAATTTTAATATATATAAAATAGAAATAGAGATCAGTATATCCATCCATCCATCAGTCCATCCGTTATCTTTCGCTTTATCCTCTATTAGGGTCACGGGGGGGGGGGGGGGGGGTCCCCATGTCCATCCAGGGGAGAACGTTTCGGGCGCTGGGCAGATACACCCAGGATAGGGCGCCAATCTATCACTGGACACACACACACACACTCTATATGGGGCAATTTGGAGAACTCAATTGATCTTGATCCATGTTTTTGGACTGTGGGAGGAAACCGGAGAACCCGGAGGAAACCCACGCGGACACGGGGAGGACATGGAAACACCACCCAAATGGGGATTCGAACCGGGAATCCCTAGTGCTGAGAGGAGAACATGCTAAACCACTAAGCCACCGTGCCAACTACTTTAATATATATATATATATATATAAAATAGAAATAGAAATCAGTCCATTCATTATCTTCTGCTTTATCCTCTATTAGGGTCGTGGCTGGTTCTCCATGCCCATCTTTAGGAGAACGTTTTGGGCGCTGGGCAGATAGACCCAGGACAGGGCACCAATCTATCACTGGACACACACTCACCCACACAGACACACTCTATATGGGGCAATTTGGAGAACTCAATTGACTTGATCCATGTTTTTGGACTGTGGGAGGAAACCGGAGAACCCTGAGGAAACCCACGCAGACACGGGGAGAACATGCAAACTCCACCAAAATGGGGATTCGAACCGGGAATCCCTAGCGCTGAGAGGAGAACATGCTAAACCACTAAGCCACCGTGCCGCCCGAGGTCAGTATATACAAAATAATATAATATAGAATAAACATCTACTCAGTTATGTACATGGCGTTTAATACAGAGGGACACGACGTGGACTCTTCTGGCTCTGAGAGCTTCAGGTGTTTGTTTTATAATCTGATAATAGTGAGGACGTGGGGCTCGCTCTGTCTCCATGGCTTTATTGCACCCGATAAACAGAAGACAAAGGTTTCAGTGGAAGACGTCCATCTGCACTGACCCTGTACATTCTTATCTTCCATTACATTTACATTACAATTATATTACATTACATAACATTACATTTCCATTACATTACATTACATTAACATTTGCATTACATTACATTACATTTACATTACATTACATTACATTACATTACATTACATTACATTACATTTACATTATATTACATTACATTACATTTACATTACATTTACAATTACATTACAATTACATTTACATTACAATTAAATTACAATTACATTTACATTACATTTCAGAGATTCAGAGATCAAAGTGTTAGGAAGCCTGCAGAACGAATCTGTTCAAATGAATCGATTCGTACTGTTTTCGTATTAGTAAAGTTTTGTAAATGACTCTTTAAGACCCCCCCCCCCCCCCCCACCCCACCCCCACACACACACACACACACACACACACACCCACACACAGGTCAGGAAGAGGAGGAGGAGCCTGTGCTGCTGTGTAACTCCGGGTTCAACGTTCTGTCCGTGTTCCACCCAGAACCGAAAGCCGGCGGTGATGCAGACAGGAGAACCTGCCAATCACAACAGTCCCACTGAGCTCGAGCAGCTTCACGGTCACGTGACTCGACTGGACCTATACGACGAGGAGGAGGAAGAAGGTCCATACGGGAGCGATGAAGATGAAGATGAGATGGATGAGGAGGAGGAGGAGGAGGAGGAGGAGGAGGAGGAGGAGTGGGGGCAGGGTTTGAGGTTATGTTCTGTAGCAGAATGCCCCGGCTGCAGCGACCTTCACCTGTGCAGGCTCTACCTGCTGAGCGCGTGCCCGCAGGACAGGTACGGCAACACAACCCGGCGCTTTACCTTACAGCTTATGACGTCATAACACCTCAGACTATAAAGGATGGCGGTGAGAAGGTTGTAGCAGCAGGGGGGGTCGAGTCGAGTCGAGTCAACTGTGCTCTGGATTTCCGAGTTCGGATCAGATCACGTGACTGCGTTGAGACCCTGAAAAGCTTATTATTCTTTTTATAATTATCATTATAATTATTACTATTATTATCATCATTATTATTATTATTATTATTGATTTAATTAGACGTCCATTCTATTGTTTTTATTCTCATCATCACGAACCTGTTGGTTTCTATTTCGCCATTTTCTTGCTCGTTTCGCTGTAAATGCTGCAATACTGACGCTCACCGACAGATGGCAGCGTTCAGATTCCAAAACGTCTAAACGGCTTTTTTAAAAATATTATTTAAAAAATAATATTTAAGGGTCAGGGGCAGAATGTGAGGCGCATTCGGCTGAGATACTGAACACTGATGACCCACAGCTCCCAAAACACCTACGACTCCTTCACGCTCCACCTCCTGTAAAGCTGGACTCTGTAGTTCTCCACCTCCACCCTGTAGTCCATCTGTGTGTGTTCTACAGTACATACTGTGTTCTCTGTTCTTTATCCTCTATTTATCTTCTTTATCTTTATCCTCTATTAGGGTCGTGGTGGGTGGGGTTCCCCATGCCCATCCAGGGGAGAACATTTCGGGCGCTGGGCAGATACACCCAAGACAGGGGGGCAATCTATCACTGGACACACACTCTATATGGGGCAATTTGGAGAACTCAATTGACTTGATCCATGTTTTTGGACTGTGGGAGGAAACCGGAGAATTTGGAGGAAACCCATGCGGACACGGGGAGGACATGGAAACTCCACCCAGATGGGGATTCGAACCGGGAATCTCTAGTGCTGAGAGGAGAACATGCTAACCACTAAGCCGCCGTGCCGCCACTTTTAAAAATTTTAATTTAATTTATTCATTCATTCATTATCTCCCGCTTTATCCTCTATTAGGGTCGCGGTGGGGTTCCCCATGCCCATCCAGGGGAGAACATCTCGGGCGCTGGGCAGATAGACCCAGGACAGGGCGCCAATCCATCGCTGGGCACACACTCACTCACACAAACACACTCTATATGGGGCAATTTTGAGAATTCAATTGACTTGATCCATGTTTTTGGACTGTGGGAGGAAACCGGAGAACCCGGAGGAAACACGGGGAGAACATGGAAACTCCACCCAGATGGGGATTCGAACCGGGAATGCCTAGCGCTGAGAGGCGAATGTGCTAACCACTAAGCCACCGTGCCACCCTAATTTAACTTAATTAAATTTAATTAATATAATCATTGACTGGGTGGCACAGTGGCTTAGTGGTTTAGCATGTTTTCCTCTCAGCACTAGGGATTCCCGGTTCGAATCCCAATCTGCGTGGAGTTTCCATGTTCTCCCCGTGTCCGCGTGGGTTTCCTCCGGGTTCCCCGGTTTCCTCCCACAGACCAAAAACATGGATCAAGGTCAATTGAATTCTCCAAATTGCCCCATATAGAGTGTGTCTGTGTGAGTGAGTGTGTGTTCAGTGATAGATTGGCGTCCTGTCCTGGGTGTATCTGCCCAGCGCCCGAGTCGTTCTCCCCTGGATGGGCATGGGGACAATGACCCCCCCCCCCCCCCCCCCCGTCCCCCCCCCCCCCCCCACCCCCCCCCCCGCCCCCCCCCCCCACCCCCCCCCCCCCCCCCGTGACCCTAATAGAGGATAAAGCGGGAGATAATGGATGGATCATCATCGACTTTATTTCTGACTGAAAGCCCCTCCTGTATCTCATGGCGCATCACATTTTATACGAATCGTGTGACTCCATTGTACAATGACATTACTGCAAAAGGAGAACATACCAATCACTACAACATGAAATTTTTTTAGTGTTTTAAAGATACAAGAAGAAACAGTTTGTATTTCTGTAAAATTATGTGTTTTTTAATAAAATCAGCAAATAAAGGATTTATATTCTGAGCCCCCTGCAGACAAAGGTTCGAGAAAAGCGCCGAATCAGAACTCCAACTCTGTAAAACCTGTTTCCCTTCATCAGGGGCGAGTGCCGTTTCAGCCATGACCTGTCCTCCGAGCACAACGTCAACGTTCTGTATGGCCACAGAATGCTGGAGGTGGACGCCGCGGAGCTCTGCAACGTCCTGCTGCACAGCGATGACGGCCTGTTACCTCAGGTACTGATTCAGAGTCACATGAGTCACGTGGGAGTCACAGAAATCAGGTGTCATTAAAAAATGTCATTAAAACGGCCTTCGTACCGCCTTACACCTGAGACATGCTCTCCACAGACCCCGGAAGGTGAGCTGCGGTATCGGTCACCAAGATGTCCGTAGTAGATCCTTTAACCCCTGTAAGTGGATCAGACGTGTTCATGCTGATTGGATGAATCACGCTGATTGGATTGAGAGGGTTTTGGAGGCGGAGTCAGCCCCTCCATCCTGAAGCATCATCCTGCTGAAAGAAGATGAGCACTACGCCACCGTTAGATCTACTAACTGACTGATTCATGTGTCAGATTTGTGGAGCAACCAAACGACTCCCTGTTCATGGAATCACTTGACTCGGTAACGAGCGCCTCCTTTCTCCTCCCTTGTTCATGTTTGATGGAGGCTGAATCTTTGTGAGGGTTCACAGACCTCGATTTCGTTCTCAGCCCAATCTGGGTGGAGTTTGCTGGGTGGAGTTTGGGTGGAGTTCTCCGGTTTCCTCCCACAGTCCAAAAACATGGATCAAGATCAATTGAGTTCTCCAAATTGCCCCATATAGAGTGTGTGTGTGTGTGTGAGTAAGTGTCCAGTGATAGTTTGCCCCCCTGTCCTGGGTGTATCTGCCCAGCGCCCGAAACGTTCTCCCCTGGATGGGCATGGGGAACCCCCCCCCCACGCGACCCTAATAGAGGATGAAGCGGAAGCTGATGGATGAATGGAAAATGATTTGCAAATGAATCGTTTAACACAAACGATACATGCTCCAGAATTACATCCGATTCACCTTAAATCTGGCGTCGTCCCCTCACGTCAGATTTGAGGACGTGAGTTTCGTCTCCGTGGCGACGTGATGATGCTGTTTAGTGTGACGAGCTGCAGGAGGTTCAGAACATTGTGATGTTGTCATGTGTGATGGTTCCACAGCTGTGTTCCGAGTACAGCGATGGAGACGGGGAGTTCGGGAACTGTCCTGAAGAGGGCGCCTGCACTCTGCTCCACGTGTGTGAGGACTACATCAGAGGAACGTGCGACGGCTCCGACTGCAACCGATGCCACGACTTCTACGAGCCGCAACCGATTAGGACCCTGCAGGACGCCGGCGTGCCCAATCAGCTGATCGGGTTCATGCTGCCAGCCTATAGAAACATGGTTGCCATGTTGGACGAAGACGCTCTGGTTGAAGACAGCAGTGCAGGTATTTAGTGTGTCAGTGGAGGCGGGGGTGCAGTAAGTCGTCGTCCCCCCCGATCATCATTCCCAATACTCCCGGCGCCCAGCAGTCAGGGCTAAAATTAAATCTGATTGGCTGAGCCGTTGGTCCAGCCGTGACATCATCATCAATACCACACCCCTCTGAGCTTCACATTGGTATCAGTGTGTGATATACAATACATTATTTTAATATAAAATACATCCATCCATCCATTATTTTCCGCTTTATCCTCTATTAGGGTCGCTGGGCAGATACACCCAGGACAGGGGGGCAATCTATTGCTGTACACACTCACTCACACACACACACTCTATATGGGGCAATTAAGAGAATTCAATTCACCTTGATCCACGTTTTTGGACTGTGGGAGAAAACCGGAGAACCCGGAGGAAACCAAAGGGAGGACATGCAAACTCCACCCAGATTGGGATTTGAACTGGGAATCCCTAGTGCTGAGAGGAGAACATGCTAAACCACTAAGCCACCGTGCCGCCCTCACACTGTACTGCTTTAATAACAGGTTATGACAGAGCAGGGGCTCCCCCTAGTGTCTCAGCCAGTCAGCGCAGCAGTTCCAGCCGGCTGTGCTCGTGATCTAAAGTGAGACGGATGTTGGACTGATCTGTCTTTGTTCCGCAGATGCAGACAGTGAGGAGGAGGCTTCTGATTGGTTGTGTGAGGGGACTGATGGACAGGTCCATACGGAACACTCGGATCCCGCTGAATCGCTCAGGTGTGTATCAGACATCACAGTCCAATCTCAGCTCTGATTGGTCCCTCAGGGTCTTAATGCCACTGTGGGCCCTCGATCGGGTCCCCTAACCCTCATGGTTTGGATGTTGGGGTGTCGTTCTGATTAAATCCGTGTTCCGATCTCGGGGGGGGGGGGGGGGGGTGGGGGTGGGTGTCTTATGCCCATCCAATGGAGAACGTTTTGGGCGTTGAGCAGATACACCCAGGACAGGACGCCATTCTAACCCTGGACACACCCACTGACAGTATATATTGCGGCAATTTAGAGCATTGAAATTACCTTGAATCCATGTTTATGGACTGTGGGAGGAAACCGAAGAACCCAGAGAAAACCCACCCAGATGAGGATTCGAACCTGGATCTCCAGCGCTGAGAGGAGAACATGCTAACCAACACACCACCAAGCCTCCTTCATTATTATTATTATTATTATTATTATTATTATTATGACACATACCAGGATCCTTAAAGTCCCCGTAGCTCAACCCTGTTAGATCTGCTCCAGAGTTCCACCTACAGGTATCCTGTGGAAGTGAGGACCATGCATCTCATCTGAGAACATCTGAGAACCCCAGGAGGACCTGGAGTCACCACTCTCACCAGGATGAAGGAGCTTAATGTGTAAAGTGAAGGTTCTTCACTTGTTCTGGAGTTAAAGTCACACAACTGTTTGTTTTAAAGGGGAACATCAGAACACTCCCAACATCTGGACACGACCGAAACATCTGTATGTGGATTCGAGGTAACATCTCATCTCATCTCATTGTCCTTCACTTGATTACCTTGGGTCGTGCGGGGTTCCCCACGCCCATCCAGGGGAGAACGTTTCGGGTGCTGGGCAGATACACTGAACACACACACACTATATGGGGGCAATTTTGATAGGGGCAATTTATAGCAGCCATTCCATGTTTTTGGAACTTTGTGCAGTGGCGTTTGGGTGGTGTGTGGAGGTGTTCAGTGGTGTGCGGCGGCGTGTGTGTGTTAGGGTGCAGGTGGTGTGTGGTAGGGTGCAGGTGGTGTGTGGTAGGTTGCATGTGGTGTGTGGTTGGTGTGTGGTAGGGTGCAGGTGGTGTGTGGTAGGTTGCAGGTGGTATGTGGTTGGTGTGTGGTAGGGTGCATGTGGTATGTGGTTGGTGTGTGGTAGGGTGCAGGTGGTATGTGGTTGGTGTGTGGTAGGGTGCAGGTGGTATGTGGTTGGTGTGTGGTAGGGTGCAGGTGGTATGTGGTTGGTGTGTGGTAGGCTGCAGGTGGTATGTGGTTGGTGTGTGGTAGGGTGCAGGTGGTGTGTGGTTGGTGTGTGGTAGGGTGCAGGTGGTGTGCGGTGGAATGCTGGTGTTTTGCGGTTGTGTGCGCATGGTGTGCGGTGGTGTGCAGTAGTATGCGGGTGATGTTCGGTGGTATGCAGTAGTATGCGGGTGGTGTGCAGTGGCGTTTGGGTGGTGTGCGGTTGTGTGCGCGTGGTGTGCAGTAGTATGCAGGTGGTGTGCAGTGGCGTTTGGGTGGTGTGCGGTTGTGTGCGCGTGGTGTGCAGTGGCGTTTGGGTGGTGTGCGCATGGTGTGCAGTAGTATGCGGGGGGTGTTTGGTGGTGTGCAGTAGTATGCGGGTGGTGTGCAGTGGCGTTTGGGTGGTGTGCGGCGGTGTGCGGAGGTGTTCAGTGGTGTGTGGTAGGGTGGCGTGTGGGGTGGTGGGGTGCAGGCTGTGTGTGGGTGGCGTGAGGTGAGCGGATGGCGTGCGGACGGTGTGCGGTGGTATGTCTCAGGAGAACAATTCAAAGCACACGTGGTGATTCCGATTCGTGTCTTCGCAGAGGCTGCCCCTGAACGCGTCCACTGAGGAGTATCAGAGGGTCGTGCAGCAGTTCATGCAGACCATGTCCGGCTTCAGTGTAAAGAACGTCCAGAAGGTCCTGAATCCAGAACTCTGGGAGGCCTTTCAGTGGTGAGTCTCATACAGAACCTCTATCAGGAGAACCCGGAGACGGGGTGACCTCACGGCGGTCAGTTTCCCGTTTCAGGCAGGCTGAGGTCATGAAAACGAAAAGGGGGCGTGACCCGCGGGAGGAGTTCCTGTTCCACGGCACCGAAGAAAAGAACGTGGACGCCATCTGCCAGGGGAACCTGGACTGGAGACTCTGTACTGCTCAGGGGTCCACCCTGGGACGAGGTAGGTTCTGAAGGTCGAGGACCTACAGTGTAGAACAGTGTGAGGTTCACACCACAAAGTATGTGAACCCCCCTCTGAACCATCATCCTGTTACAAACATTCATTCATTATCTTCCTCTTTATCCTCTATTGGGGGGGGGTTCCAATGCCCATCCAGGGGAGAACATTTCGGGCGCTGGGCAGATACACCCAGGACAGGGGGGCAATCTTTCACTGGTCACTCACACACAGACACACTCTATATGGGGCAATCTGGAGAACTCAATTGACCTTGATCCATGTTTTTGGACTGTGGGAGGAAACCGGAGAACCCGAAGGAAACCCACGCGGACACAGGGAGAACATGCAAACTCCACCCAGATGGGGATTTGAACCGGGAATCCCTAGTGCTGAGAGGAGAACATGCTAAACCACTAAGCCACCATGCCACCTCCTGTTGGAAACATTTTCATTTAATTAATTCATTTTTTATTTTCATTTTAATATATATATATATATATTTTTTTATTTAATTAACAAATTAATTATATATATATAGGTGGCATGGTGGCTTAGTGGTTGGCATGTTCTCCTCTCAGCACTAGAGATTCCCGGGTCGACTCCCCATTTGGGTGGAGTTTGCATGTTCTCCCTGTGTCCATGTGGGTTTCCTCCGGGTTCTCCGGTTTCCTCCCACAGTCCAAAAACATGGTTCAATTGAGTTCTCCAAATTGCCCCATATAGAGTATGTCTGTGTGAGTGCCCAGCGATAGATTGGCACCCTGTCCTGGGTGTATCTGCCCAGCGCCCGAAACGTTCTCCCCTGGATGGGCATGGGGAACCCCACCACGACCCTAATAGAGGATAAAGCAGAAGATAATGGATGGATTGAATATACAGTTGTGATCAAATTTATTCAACCCCCAATGCTGCGAAGGGTTTTATGGAATTCAGTGCACATTTGTAATTGTGTTCATAATGAAATCTTACAAGAACTTGTTAAAGAACTAAATGCAACTAAGATAGCATCAATTGTTTTTGTCATAAAGTATTAAATGGCCTTTTTGTGATTTCTTCATTGACACAATTATTCAACCCCTTTACAACTACCACTCATAAGAACAGAGGTTCATTCCAGTGTTTTCAATCAGGTATTGAAAACACCTGTGGATGTCAACGAGCAGCAATCAAGCATGATAAGCACCAATTAGGCAGATTTAAAAGGACTGTGATACTCAGCTCCTTCTAGACATCTACTGGTGTGTTTACAAGCATGGTAAAGGCAAGAGAATGGTCCCAGAAGACAAGAGAAGAGGTTATTGCTCTTCACAAGAATGGCAATGGATATAAAAAGATTGCGAAGTTGTTAAATATTCCAAGAGACCACTATCGGAAGTATCATTCGCAAGTTCAAGTTAAAGGGCACAGTGGAAACGTTACCTGGTCGTGGCAGAAAGAAGATCCTGACCGCGACTGCTGTGCGCTACCTGAAGCGTAATGTGGAGAAAAATCCCCGCGTGGTGACTGCTAAGGAACTGAAAAAAGACCTGTCAGATGTGGGCACTGAAGTTTCAGCTCAGACAATAAGGCGCGCACTGCATAACGAAGACCTCCATGCCAGAACTCCCAGGCGCACACCCCTTGCTGACTCCAAAGAACAAGAAAAAGTCGACTGCAGTATGCCAAAGTCATGTGGACAAGCCACAAAGGTTTTGGGGACAGTGTTACTGTGGTCAGATGAAACTAAATTAGAACTGTTTTTGGGACAATGGACCAGCGCTATGTTTGGAGGAGGAAGAACCAGGCTTATGAACAAAAGAACACCTTGCCTACTGTGAAGCATGGCGGGGGGTCAATCCGGGTATGCTTTGGGGCTGTTTTGCTTCTAATGGTACAGGAAAGCTTCAACGTGTGCAGGGTACCATGAATTCCCTTCAGTACCAGGAGATCTTGGAGGAAAATGTGATGGAGTCAGTCACAAACCTGCGGCTTGGGAGACGTTGGACCTTCCAACAGGACAATGATCCGAAGCACACATCCAAGTCCACTAGAGCATGGTTGAACATGAAAGGCTGGAACATTCTAGAGTGGCCATCGCAATCACCAGACTTAAATCCAATTGAGAACCTCTGGTGGGACCTAAAGAAGGCAGTTGCAGTGCGCAAGCCTAAGAATGTGACTGACTGGAGGCTTTTGCCCATGAAGAATGGGCTAAGATACCCATAGGTCGCTGCCAAGACACTTGTGTCAAGCTATGCTTCACGCTTGAAAGCTGTCATAACCTGGAAAAGGATGTTGTACTAAGTACTAAAAAATAATGTCACTAGGGGTTGAATATAAAACTGATAATGATGTGAGACAGTAAAAGACATTTTGTGGTTATTCCATCATAAATATTATGTTATATTTGTCTAATTTATAAGTGCCTCTTTGATATAATTGTAAATAAGATGACTGAAATGATCCAAATCAATGTCAACTGGCCAAAACACTTTATTTCAGTGGGGGTTGAATAAATTTGATCACAACTGTATATATATATATATATATATATATATATATTATATATATATATATATATATATATATATATATATATATATATAAAAAAAAATTTATTTAATTTATTATTATTTTAAATTTATTTGATTTGTGATTTGTGATTTATTTAATTTATTAATAGATTTTTCAAATAAATAAATATATATATATATATATATATATATATATATATATATATATACTAACACATTTAATTAATTAATTATATAATTGTTTTTGTAACTTTTTGTTTTAGTAAGTAATGAATTTATTATTTTTTTATATATATCTATATATACAGTATATTATACACTTAATTATGTAATTAATTAATTATTAAAATTTTTGTTTTAATAATTAATTAATATTTTTTCACACACACCGAGTGAAGTGAGCACCCGGAGTGGTGGGCAGCCCTGAACACAGCGTCCAGGGGGGGCAGTTGGGGTCAGGTGACTTGCTCAAGGGCCCTTCAGCTGTAGTCCATGGTATCCACCGGCTCTGTGGAGGTTCCTTCCATCAGAGAACAAAGTACTTGACGTTCTAATCAAACACTGGTGTGGAAACGTAAAGCGGGCGTGGCTTTGGTCTTTAAGGTGATCGATTGTTCTGACACTGCTCTGTTGCAGGGTGTTACCTCGTCAGGGACGCCAGGTCCACGCACAGCTTTGGGACGAGGTGGATGTTCCTGAGTCGGGTTCTTATTGGAGAACACACCGGCGGACACCCGACCTACACCCAACCCCCCTCGAAGGATGGAGAGCCGGGTGTACACTACGACAGCTGCGTAGACAACGTCAGCGCGCCTTCCGTCTTTGTGGTGTTCCAGACGTCTCAGATCTACCCTGAGTATTTGATTCACTATGAAGAACACGAGAAGAACCCACGTGTCCCACCCGACCCGTTCCCTGGGGTTAATCTGGGAACGCCCCCTGGTCTGACTAACCTGACTCCGTTTGCGCTCCGACCCTCATTCACCCCCATGACCTTCATCCCGTTCTCTAACCCTCCGTTCTCCGGACTCGGCTTCGGTCCCGTGCGTCCGTACCGGTTCCCGACGTTCCCGATGCGAAGCCCAGGAGGTTCTTCACCTCACGCACCACCACCCTTCTGGCGTTCTCCAGTCAGAGGCTTCAACACAAAGCCACGTTGGCAAAACAGACCTCCGGTAGGGTTCGGTCGGCCAGCGTACCCCGCGGCTCAGCGGTCCACGCACGCCACAAAAAATGAGACCTTTAAACAACGGAGGCCACACCCCCCCAGACCAGACCAGGGGGCTTTGCAAGACAACAGAACCTTTACCAAAGCGTCCAAATCAACATTCCAAGGCTTCCGGCACCAACGGCCAAATGTGCCCAGATTCTCTGGCCCAGGGCTCTTTGGGAGTCACCCACCTGATGCCCCGTTGTCATTTACACCCCCTCATTCCCAACAGAGGAGGTTTGGTCCAAGACCGGTCTGCGTGCCACGTACGGAGAGCTCTGCAGGAAGTGTGTCCGGTCATTCCAAAGGTCCAAAGTCAGAACGGAATCCGAATCCCAAACCTCGGACCGAGACCAGACCGGCCACCCAGGAAAATTCAGCCAGGGGGTCAGCCAGTGGGTCAGCCAGAGGGTCGGCCAGTGGGTCAGCGAGGGGTCAGCCAGTGGGTCAGCCAGAGGGTCACCCAGGGGGTCAGCCAGTGGGTCAGCGAGAGGGTCAACCAGGGGTTCAGCGAGGGGGTCAGCCAGTGGGTCAGCGAGAGGGTCAGCCAGGGGGTCAGCCAGGGGGTCAGCCAGTGGGTCAGCCAGTGTGTCAGCGAGAGGGTCAGCCAGTGGGTCAGCCAGGGGGTCAGCCAGTGGGTCAGTGAAGGGAGCTCCATCCTCGTCATCTAAACCCAGAACTGGATCCAGACCACAGAACAAAACTCCTGCAGCTGGAAAAGGCGGAGTTCCAGAGGAGGGCGCTAACTCTGAACCTGTCTGAATATATTTCACCGTTGGGATCAGTGGCATGTGGGGGAGGGGTGGGTGGATGGGATGCAGAACGCTGGAGCGCCTCCACTGGCTAAAGGGTTAAATAAACAGTATCTTCGGGCAATTGGGTAAGGGTCTGTGAGCAGAAGGGCAGGTGGGGGTTTTTAGGTGGTCTTTAAATGGGCAGGTGTCTGAGCAGGTGGGGGTTTCTGAGCAGACGGGCAGGGGGGGTTGTTGGGCGCGCAGGTGGGTTGGCAGTTGGGTGAGGTCTTTGGGTAGTCTTTCAGCGGGTTTGTGGGTGGGGCTCTGTGGGTGGGTGTCATTGGGCGAGCAGGTGGGTGGGTGTTTTTTGGTGGCATCTGTGCGGGCGGGTTGGCGGGTGCTGTTCTTTGAGTTGGCTGCGGGGGGGGGTCATTGAGCGGGTGTGTGGGTGGGTGTCATTGGGTGAGCAGGTGGGTGGGTAGTGTCTTGTAAGTGGGCTGGCAGGGGAGAGGTGGGGGGTAGCCTTCGAGCAGGCAGTGGGGGGGTAGTCTTTGGGCAGGTGGGCCGGTGTGGGGGTCTTTGGGTGGGTGGGGGGGGGTCTTTGGATGGGGTGAGGTGTGGGGTAGTCTTCGAGCATGGGGTGGGTGGGTGTCATTGAGTTGGCTGGTGGGAGGGTCTTTGGATGGGTGGGTCTTTGGGGGGGTGGAGAGGTCTTTGTTTGGGGGGGAGGGGTTAGTCTTTTGTTGGGTGAGGGGGTTTTTCGGTGGGGGGGTTGTCTTTGGGTGGGTGGGTCTTTGGGCGGGTGGAGAGGTCTTTGGGTGGGGGGGTCTTTGGGGTGGGTGGAGAGGTCTTTGGGTGGGTGGGGGGGTCTTTGGGTGGGTGGGTCTTTGGGCGGGTGGAGAGGTCTTTGGGTGGGTGGGTCTTTGGGCGGGTGGAGAGGTCTTTGGGTGGGTGGGTCTTTGGGTGGGTGGAGAGGTCTTTGGGTGGGTGGGGGGGTCTTTGGGTGGGTGGAGAGGTCTTTGGGTGGGTGGGGGGTCTTTGGGTGGGTGGAGAGGTCTTTGGGTGGGGGTAGTCTTTGGGTGCGTGGGGGGGTCTTTGGGTGGAGAGGTCTTTGGGTAGGGGGTAGTCTTTGGGCGGGTGCGTGGGGGGGGTCTTTGGGTGGGTGGAGAGGTCTTTGGGTGGGTGGGGGGGGTCTTTGGGTGGGTAGAGAGGTCTTTGGGTAGGGGGTAGTCTTTGGGTGGGTGGAGAGGTCTTTGGGTGGGGGGTAGTCTTTGGGTGGGTGGGTGGGTCTTTGGGTGGGGGGGTCGTGGTTATGAATGGTGTTAATTCTGTTAATCTTGGCAGCTGATTATTTTGTGAGTGAAAGTAAAACTGACTCCACCTTCATCAGACACCATGTTGTTATTGTTTGTTTGAACCTCGGGCCTATCCCGGCCACAACCACCCAGCGCCCCTCTGTGCGGGGCAAATATTCCACCAGCTGAAGTGAACTGGGCTCATCTCAGAATGAAGGTCACAGAGGGACCGGTTCCTAAACGTTCTAAACCTGAAGGAACCGTTCTAAAGAAGAAGCCGACGTGAGAGTGACGGGAAAAGCCCCGGAACAGCAACGACGTTCCAGAGTTGAGAAGAACCTTCAATCTGAACCAAACATCTGTAAATAAATTAACTAATTAAAAATGATGTTTAATTAACTGAAACAAATGACTTCAGAGAGAAATCATTACAGCACCGCACCCTTTTCAATTAATTAATTAATTAATTAATTAACATCCATTATCTTCTGCTTTATCCACTAGTCGGGGGAGGGGGTTCCCCATGCCCATCCAGGAGAGAACGTTTCGGGCGCTGGGCAGATACACCCAGGACAGGGGGGCAAACTATCACTGAACACACTCACACACACTATATGGGGCAATTTGGAGAATTCAATTCACCTTGAATCCATGTTTTTGGACAGTGGGAGGAAACCGAAGAACCCGGAGGAAACCCACACGGACACGGGGAGAACATGCAAACTCCACCCAGATTCGAACCGGGAATCCCCAGCGCTGAGAGGAGAACATGCTAAACCACAAAGCCACCGTGCCGCCCTCCAGATATTAATGTTTTTTTATTGGGGCCATGGTGGTGTGGTTGGCATGTTCTCCTCTCAGCGCTGGGGATTTAAATCTCAATATAAGTGGAGTTTGCATGTTCTCCCTGTGTCTGTATGGGTTTCCTCTCACAGTATAAAAACATGGATTCAAGGTGGATTTGGCTGCTCTAAATTGCCCCTATATAGTGTGTGTGTGTGTGTGTGTGTGCCCAGTGATAGATTGGCGTCCTGTCCTGGTCTGTCTGCCCAGCGTCCACATCTGGAGTCCACATCTGTCTCCCAGCTGATGCCAGCTGTACTTTTAGTCCACATGAACGTTAAATCTTATATAAATCCTATATAATAAGCCCCGCTTTGTGGTTTAGCATGTTCTCCTCTCAGCACTGGGGTTCGAATTGTGGTTTACATGTTCTAGTGTCAGGGCGGAACGGTGGCTTAGTGGTTTAGCATGTTCTCCTCTCAGCGCCGGAGATTTCCGGATCGAATCCCCATCTGGGTGGAGTCTCCATGTTCTCCCTGTGTCCGTGTGGGTTTCCTCCGGGTTCTCCGATTTCCTCCCATAGTCCAAAAACATGGATTAAGGTGAATGGAATGTTCTAAATTGCCCCTATATAGTGTGTGTGTGTGTGTGCCCAGTTATAGATTAGGACCCTGTCCCAAGCGCCCAAAACGTTCTCTCCTGGATGGGCATGAGGAACCCCCCCCCCCCCCCCCCGACCCTAGTAGAGGATAAAGTGGAATTTTTTAATAGTGGCAGCAGGATGGCTTAGTGGTTTAGCATGTTCTCCTCTCAGCACTGGGGTTCGAATTGTGGTTTACATGTTCTAGTATCGGGGGCGGCACGGTGGCTTAGTGGTTTAACATGTTCTCCTCTCAGCGCTCGAGATTTCTGGTTCGAATCCCATGTCCTCCCCGTGTCCGCGTGGGTTTCCTCCGGGTTCTCCGGTTTCCTCCCACAGTCCGAAAACATGGATTCAAGGCGAATGGAATGATCTAAATTGCCCCATATAGTATGTGAATGAGTGTGTGCTCAGTGATAGATTGCCCCCCTGCCCTGGGTGTATCTGCCCAGCGCCTGAAACGTTCTCCCCTGGATGGGCATGAGGAACCCCCCCCCCCCCTTAGTAAATGATTAGGCTGAAGATAATGATTAATTAATTATAAGCCGGCGGCACGGTGGTTTAGCTTATTGGTTTAGCATGTTCTCCTCTCAGCACTAGGGATTCCCGGTTCGAATCCCCATCTGGGTGGAGTTTCCTGGAGGGTTTTTTTTTTTTCCCCGGCATGCACCGCGCGGGCACAGTGAGGAAGCCGGAGTGTTGTGGCAGCAGCGCGCAGGGAATCTCCCCCCCACACCCCCCCCACCACCGACTGCCGAACATCCGCGGAACAGCCGCCGACGCACGGACGCCAGGTAAGCGCGGCGCGCGCGTGTCGTGTTGCCACGGGCCGTGGACGTGTGGACGGCTTTTGACGGCTGCGGTCATCACGCCCTCTGACGCGGACGCCGCTCCATCCGCCGCGCGAGTTCAGCCGCAGAAATTTGGCGCATGATCTGCGAAGCGCGTCCGGTCCTGCTGGTCAGAGAGTGGGAGTGGGGGAGGGGGGCGTGGGGATGGCGTGGGGATGGGTGGAGGGGTATCCCGTTCCACGGTCCCTCCCCACCGCCTTTGATCCGCTCGGCTCCTCCAGCCTTTGATGTGCGTCGGTGCGCAGTGGCGCTCGCGTTATTTGCGCAGTGCGCATCTCGAGCGCACCGGTCCGACGGCCGCGCGCACTTGTTGGCCCTGATTTCCCAGCGTGCACTTCTGCAAAGGACACCTGTCCGCCGGGAGGTCGCCTCATCATCGATCGATCGATCGATCGGAAGCTTCTGATTGAGCTCGTCGCGTGAACCGACTCTTAATCAATAAGAAGAATCAATGAAGCTGATTCTGTGACGTGAGGGGTTCGAACTGAGCGACGGGTTTAAGCTTCAGAGGAGGTGTAATTAAACCCAGCGGCTTTACTCTATATGGGGCAATTTAGAGCATTACATTTACCTTGAATCCATGTTTTTGGACTGTGCGAGGAAACCTGGAGGAAACCCACACAGACACTAGAACATCCATCCATGCCCATGCTCATCCAGGGGAGAATGTCTCAGGCGCTGGGCAGATACACCCAGGACAGAGGGCAATCCATCACTGGGCACACACGCTATATGGGGCAATTTGGAGAATTCAATTCACCTTGAATCCATGTTTTTGGACTGGGGGGGGGTTGCCCATGCCCATGCCCATGCCCATCCAGGGGAGAATGTCTCAGGCGCTGGGCAGATACACCCAGGACAGGGGGCCATGTTCTCCCCGTGTCCGCGTGGGTTTCCTCCGGGTTCTCCGGTTTCCTACCACAGTCCAAAAACATGGATCAAGTTAATTGAGTTCTTAAAATTGCCCCATATAGAGTGTGTTTGAGTGAGTGAGTGTGTACCCAGCGATGGATTGGCGTCCTGTCCTGGGTCTATCTGCCCAGCGCCCGAGACGTTCTCCCCTGGATGGGCATGGGGAACCACCCCCCCCCCCCCCCCGCAACCCTAATAGAGGATAAAGCGGGAGATAATGAATGAATGAAGAATCAATGAAGCTGATTCTGTGACGTGAGGGGTTCGAACTGAGCGACGGGTTTAAGCTTCAGAAGAGGTTTAATTAAACCCAGCAGCTTTACTCTATATGGGGCAATTTAGAGCATTACATTTACCTTGAATCCATGTTTTCGGACTGTGGGAGGAAACCGGAGAACCCGGAGGAAACCCACACAGACACCAGAACATCCATCCACTGTCTTCTGCTTTATCCTCTATTAGTGTCATGGGGGGGGGCGTTCCCCATGCCCATCCAGGGAGAATGTCTCAGGCGCTGGGCAGATACACCCAGGACAGGGGGCAATCCATCACTGGGGACACACGCTATATGGGGCAATTTGGAGAATTCAATTCATCTTGAATCCATGTTTTTGGACTGTGGGAGGAAACCGGAGAACCCGGAGGAAACCCACGCGGACACGGGGAGGACATGGAAACTCCACCCAGATGGGGATTCAAACCGGGAATCCCTAGCGCTGAGAGGAGAACATGCTAAACCACAAAGCCATCATGCTGCCACCATTAAAAACTCATCCATCCATTATCCTCAGCTTTATTCTCTACTAGGGTTATGGCAGGGGGGGGGGGGTTCCCCATGCCCATCCAGGGGAGAACGTTTCGGGCGCTGGGCAGATACACCCAAGCCAGGGGGGGCAAGCTATCACTGAAAACACACTCACTCACTCACACACACACACACACACACACACACACACACACACACACACTCTATATGGGGCAATTTGGAGAATTCAGTTCACCTTGAATCCATGTCATGACATGGAAACTCCACCCAGATGGGGATTCGAACCTGGATTCCCAGCGCTGAGAGGAGAACATGCTAAACCACCACAAATTTTACACATCATTGTTAAATTGAATAATTGCTTTTAATAACGTATACCCGGGTGACACGCTGGCTTAGTGGTTTAGCATGTTCTCCTCTCAGCACTAGGGATTCCCGGTTCGAACCCAATCTGGGTGGAGTTTCCATGTTCTCCCCGTGTCCGTGTGGGTTTCCTCCGGGTTCTCCGGTCCCACAGTTCAAAAACATGGTTCAAGTCGATTGACTTCTCCAAATTGCCCCATATAGAGTGTGTATGTGTGAGTGTGTGCCCAGCGATAGATTGGCGCCCTGTCCTGGGTGTATCTGCCCAGCGCCAGGACGATCAGCAGGACGCGGAGCTGAGGTGCTCCGTTCTGCGGCAGTGTTGTGCACAGTGTGAGCGGGCGCCGTGCTGTGGGATTGAGGGGGCGGAGTTAGCGGGATTATCCCTCAGATGTTCCCTTCATGCTGCATTACACCTGCATCTGCTCTCCATATCTTCTCATCAGCAGCATCATCATCATCATCATCATCATCATCATCATCAGCAGCAGCAGCAGCATCAGAACCCGAACTGCACCTTCCTAACACAACTCTGATCTCTAGATCTAGACCCCTGAAAGTCAGCTGTGCTATCGGTCACCAAGAGGTTCTCAGTACGTCCTTTAACTCCTGAGGACGTAACCTCGTAGTGTGAGGACCCATCCTTGTGGTGTGAGGACCCAACCTAATAGTGTGAGGACCCATCCTAATGGTGTGAGGACCCAACCTTGTGGTGTGAGGACCCATCCTTGTGGTGTGAGGACCCAACCTAATAGTGAGAGGACCCATCCTAATGGTGTGAGGACCCAACCTTGTGGTGTGAGGACCCATCCTTGTGGTGTGAGGACCCATCCTTGTGGTGTGAGGACCCATCCTTGTGGTGTGAGGACCCAACCTAATAGTGAGAGGACCCATCCTAATGGTGTGAGGACCCAACCTTGTGGTGTGAGGACCCATCCTTGTGGTGTGAGGACCCAACCTAATAGTGAGAGGACCCATCCTAATGGTGTGAGGACCCAACCTTGTGGTGTGAGGACCCATCCTTGTGGTGTGAGGACCCAACCTAATAGTGAGAGGACCCATCCTAATGGTGTGAGGACCCATTCTAATGGTGTGAGGACCCATTCTAATGGTTTGAGGACCCATCCTAATGGCGTGAGGACCCATCCTAATGGCGTGAGGACCCAACCTTGTGGTGTGAGGACCCAACTTTGTGGTGTGAGGACCCATCCTAATGGTGTGAGGATCCATCCTAATGGTGTGAGGACCCATCCTAATGGTGTGAGGACCCATCCTAATGGTGTGAGGACCCATCCTAATGGTGTGAGGACCCATCCTAATGGTGTGAGGACCCATCCTAATGGTGTGAGGACCCAACCTAGTGGTGTGAGGACCCAACCTAGTGGTGTGAGGACGCAACCTTGTGGTCTGAGGACCAAAGCTCATGATTTCAGGACCCAACCCCATGTCCTGAGGATCAAACCTCGTTATTTGAGGTTCCAGCCCCATGGTCTGAGGACCATGCTTATGGACGCAACCCTGTGGTCTGAGAACCAGCCCGTCTGAGTCCTAGTTCCTCCATGTCTTTGATGGTGGTTCCATCTCCGTTCTGATGTCAGATCTGTGGTTCTGAATGCAGAGTTCCTCTCGCTGCATCGGGAACCGTATGGTTCTGGTGTGGGTAAGCTCCACGTCGTGGCCCTTGGTGTTCTTTAAATGGGCTTCTCTTTCATCCTCAACGTTCCTGTCACAGATCATTAGAGAACATTCTGAACCCCGAGCGTCCTGCGGGTTCCAGAGCGCGTCTTTATTTTTAGCTCCGGATTCTTCGGCTGATGGCGCTGATGGAGACGGCGGAGTTCCGATGCTCTGCAGATCCGGGGCTGTTTCAGGAGGTTCTGCAGATCCGGGGCCGTTTCAGGAGGTTCTGCAGATCCGGGGCCGTTTCAGGAGGTTCTGCAGATCCGGGGCCATTTCAGGAGGTTCTGCAGATCCGGGGCCGTTTCAGGAGGTTCTGCAGATCCGGGGCAGTTCCTCGGTTCCTCACGGCGTGACGGTGGAACGTTCTGTTATCGTCTTAAATATCGGCTTCCCAAAAAGACAAAATCCACACGCTCCGGTTGCTATGGCGACCACGGTGATTTAATTTGGGAACAAACCGGGGGGTTGGGGTGTGAAGGTGTGTGTGTGTGTGTGTGTGTGAGGACATCCGATCAGAGGGGGGCGCTGGAGGCGATGCGCTCCAAAACAGGTTCTCCGTCTGTACCTGGAGGACCCTGCACGTTCCTCTCTCCATATCAGGTCTGGGTCCTATCCCGGTCCGGCTCACTTACCCCCTTAACCCCGCTGAGGTCAGTCAGAAGAGCTTCCTGAACCAGCGGTGGCCAACCGGATGGCGGGGGGTGTGAGGCAGGTAGTTGCCTCACCTGCTGGAGGTTCCTCTACCAGGCTGTGTGGAGGCGCTTAGAGACGTGGAACCGGGAGGACGTCAGAGTTACACCCGGTCTGATTGATTCACCCTGATCTAATTGATTCATGCCATTTGATTGATTCACCCCAGTCTGATTGATTCACCCTGATCTAATTGATTCATGCCATTTGATTGATTCACCCCAGTCTGATTGATTCACCCTGATCTAATTGATTCATGCCATTTGATTGATTCACCCCAGTCTGATTGATTCACCCTGATCTAATTGATTCATGCCATTTGATTGATTCACCCCAGTCTGATTGATTCACCCTGATCTAGTTCATTCACGCCATTTCATTGATTCACCCCAGTCTGATTCACATAGTCTGATTGATTTGCGCTGTTCTGACTCACCTGGTTTGATTCACCCGGTCTGATTCAGGCCGTCTGATTGATTCACGCCGGTCTGATTGATTCACCCGGTCTGATTGATTCACCCGGTCTGATTCAGGCCGTCTGATTGATTCACGCCGGTCTGATTGATTCACCCGGTCTGATTGATTCACCCGGTCTGATTCAGGCCGTCTGATTGATTCACGCCGGTCTGATTGATTCACCCGGTCTGATTCAGGCCGTCTGATTGATTCACGCCGGTCTGATTGATTCACCCGGTCTGATTCAGGCCGTCTGATTGATTCACCCGGTCTGATCCTCCTCTGTCTCATTGTGGACTGTGAGCGCTCAGTGTGGCGGTCAGAACCGACGGGTTCTACTGCAGGAACATGGGTGGGTGGATGCTGGTGTTCTGTAGGTCCTCAGATCAGAGTGTGTGACAGCATCACACACACACACACTGCATCACATACACACACTGCATCACATACACACACTGCATCACATACACACACTGCATCACATACACACACAGCATCACACACACACACACACAGCATCACACACACACACAGCATCACACACACACACACACAGCATCACACACACACACACACAGCATCACACACACACACACACAGCATCACACACACACACACACACATCACACAGCATCACACACACACACACAGCATCACACACACACACAGCACACACACACACACACACAGCATCACACACACACACAGCATCACACACACACACAGCATCACACACACACACAGCATCACACACACACACACACAGCATCACACACACACACACACACAGCATCACACACACACACACACACAGCATCACACACACACACACACACAGCATCACACACACACACACAGCATCACACACACACACACAGCATCACACACACACACACACACACAGCATCACACACACACACACACACAGCATCACACACACACACACACACAGCATCACACACACACACACACACAGCATCACACACACACACACACACAGCATCACACACACACACACACACACAGCAACACACACACACACACAGCAACACACACACACACACAGCATCACACACAGCATCACACACACACACAGCATCACACACACACACAGCATCACACACACACAGCATCACACACACACAGCATCACACACACACAGCATCACACACACACAGCATCACACACACACAGCATCACACACACACACACAGCATCACACACACACACACACAGCATCACACACACACACACACACAGCATCACACACACACACACACAGCATCACACACACACACACAGCATCACACACACACACACACACACACAGCATCACACACACACACACACACACACACACAGCATCACACACACACACACACACACACAGCATCACACACACACACACAGCATCACACACACACACACAGCATCACACACACACACAGCATCACACACACACACAGCATCACACACACACACAGCATCACACACACACACAGCATCACACACACACACACAGCATCACACACACACAGCATCACACACACACAGCATCACACACACACACACACACACAGCATCACACACACACACACACACAGCATCACACACACACACACACAGCATCACACACACACACACACACACACACACACAGCATCAAGCTCCATGTCCTCCACTTACCATGCAGATGGACGTTTGTAGTTCTATAGTTCCAGACTGTAGTCCATCCGGGTTCTGTGTTGTTGTTGGTTCTCTGGTTTCCTCCCACAGTCCAAAAACATGGACTCAAGGTGAATTGGCTGCTTTAAATTGCCCCATATAGTGTGTGTATGTGTATGTATGTGTATGTGTGTGTGTGTGTGTGTGTGTGTGTGTGTGTGTGTGTGTGTGTGTGTGTGTGTACTCAGTGATGGATGTCTCTGTAGAACATCCTGCTAACAAAACACATTACACAGCAGATGTTCCACACGCCATTTAGAACGGAACGGGAACAGAGCGGATCAAACCGGAACAGAGACGGAGAACCGCATCCTCCTCGGGAACAGACGGAACGCGGCGCCGCGGCACAGCGACCGGAAATCGCACGCACGCCGTCATCAGCCACGCAGACGTTCTCCGTTACATAAACCGGGGATCTGAAAGATGAGAAGAACATACCAAACCGTGCTGAGGTGTAGCTGAACCCAATCGGGGAGGGGGGTCGAAATGCATTCAGCTCGGGTGCCACGGTGGTGGAGTGGTTGGCATGTTCTCCTCTCAGGAAATCCCGATATGGGTGAAATTTGCATGTTCTCCCTGTGACTGTAGGTGTCCAAAACCATGGATTCAAGGTGAATTGCCCCATCTAAATTGCCCCTGTATAGTGCGTGGGTGACCCCTCTCTCCCTCACATCCATGCCGTCTGTGATGTGTGGAACCCCGGGAGGTGGCAGCACAGTCAGCGCTGGAGGAACCTCCTCCCTCTGGTTCTGTGATGTTCCTCACTGTTTGAATTAGCGCCTCCCGCAGCTCGCGTCCTGTTAAACTCTCACTTTCGTCTCCGGTCCCCTGCCGTTCCACACTTCGGCCTTCTGCGGTCCCACGCCGGTCCTCCATCTCTCTGTTCTCCGGATGGAAGGAGCACTCATGGTTCTTCTGCTGTTCTGCGCATCAATGCAAAGCTTCTGAAAATACAGGCCTCAAGATGGAGACACAATCCACACCGTGCTGTCGCCATGGCGTCGTACACACCGAGACAATATGCGAGTCCTACGGTTGCCGTGCGGTTGCCATGGCGTCGTACACACCGAGACAGTATGCGAGTCCTACGGTTGCCGTGCGGTTGCCATGGCGTCGTACACACTGAGACAGTATGCGATTCCTTTGGTTGCCGTGCTGTCGTCATGGCGTCGTACACACTGAGACAGTATGCGAGTCCTTCGGTTGCCGTGCGGTTGCCGTGCGGTTGCCGTGCGGTTGCCGTGCGGTTGCCGTGCGGTTATACAGTCTGAGACAGTATGCGAGTCCTTTGGTTGCCATGTGGTTGCCGTGCGGTTACACAGTCTGAGACAGTATGCGAGTCCTTCGGTTGCCGTGTGGTTGCCGTGCGGGTACACAGTATGTGACTCCTTTGGTCACAGTGTGGTCGCCGTGCGGTTATACAGTCTGAGACAGTATGTGAGTCCTTCGGTTGCTGTATGGTTGCCGTGCGGTTGCCGTGCAGTTATACAGTCTGAGACAGTATGTGAGTCCTTTGGTCACTGTATGGTTGCCGTGCGGTTATACAGTCTGAGACAGCATGTGAGTTCTTTGGTTGCTTTGGTTGCTGTATGGTTGCCGTGTGGTTGCCGTGTGGTTGCCGTGCGGTTATACAGTCTGAGACAGTATGCGAGTCCTTTGGTCACTGTATGGTTGCCGTGCGGTTATACATGTGAGTTCTTTGGTTGCTGTATGGTTGCCGTGTGGCTGCCGTGCGGTTGCCGTGCGGTTATACAGTCTGAGACAGTATGTGAGTCCTTTGGTCACCTTGTGGTTGCCGTGTGGTTGCCGTGCAGTTATACAGTCTGAGACAGTATGTGAGTCCTTCGGTTGCTGTATGGTTGCCGTGCGGTCGCCGTGCAGTTATACAGTCTGAGACAGTATGTGAGTCCTTCTGGTACACGCCTCATTTAGAGACGGGCTGAGACCACGACTGCCTATCGGAGAGATCCTCACGTGGCGGTTACACAGTCCAGCGCTGCTATTTAAACCACGCAGGCGGGAGAACGGAGAGTGGGCGGGGTTTGAGATGAGCATTGTGCAGGGATAGGACCCAACAGGACGGCTCGTCTTTGAATTGTTTCTTTATTTAAAGGTGTTTTTATTGACGTTGCAGCGAGTCCGATTATTAAATGCCGAGTCGTCATGTCTTCATGTCCGCTCCTGTCCCCGGTTCTCCGCAGTTGTCCTCCACCTCTGAACTCCGGCAGCATCATGAACTACCTGCGGCGGCGTCTGTCCGACAGCAGCTTCGTGGCCAACCTGCCCAACGGCTACATGATGGACATGCAGCGGCCGGCGGGGTCCAGCGGCAGCAGCTCCACCAGCTCCCCGGCGTCTCCGGCGACCGAACGCCGTCCCCCGCCACAGCAGCAGCCGCAGCAACCGGGCGCCCCGGCGCAGGCTCCGCCTCCGCCCGCCGCGGCCGGAACCTTCCTCAGCTCCTTCTCCAGCGTGGTGAAGACGGCTCAGATCGCCAGCGCGGCCGCCGCCAAAGCCGCCGCCCACGGGGACGCCAAACAGACGGTCCGCAAGCCCAAGGTTCTGCTGGTGATCGACGACGCCCACACGGACTGGTGGGTACTGCGCTCCATATACACCGGGAACATTTAGGACAGTGACATGGTGGGGGGGGGGAGGTGGGAGGGGGGTCTGTGGGGTGGGGGGGTTGGTGAGATGGGTGGGGTGGTCAGTGAGGTGGGGTGGGTTGGGGGTACGGTGAATTTGAGTTGGGAGGGTGATGTGGGGGTGGCAGTAAGGTTGGGGTGGGAGGGGGAGGTGAGAGGTGGGGGGGTCGTTGAGGTGGTGAGGTGGGGTCGGTGGGAGTGGGGATGGGGGGAAGGGAGGCGGCTGGGGTGAGAGAGGGTTGAGGAGATGGGTGGGGTGGGTTGGGGGTCGGTGAGTGAGTTGGGAGGGTGATGTGGGGGTTCAGTGTGGGGTGAGGTTGAGGTGGCGGTAAGGTTGGGGTGGGAGGGGGAGGTGAGAGGTGGGGGGGTCGTGAGGTTGAGGTGGGGTCAGTGAGGCGGGTGGGGTGAGAGGGTTGGTGAGATGGGTGGGGTGGGGTGGGTTGGGGGTCGGTGAGTGAGTTGGGAGGGTGATGTGGGTTGAGGTTGAGGTGGGGGGTGGCGGTAAGGTTGGGGTGGGGGGGTCGTGAGGTTGAGGTGGGGTCAGTGAGGCGGGTGGGGTGAGAGAGGGTTGGTGAGGCAGGGGGAGGTTGGGGTGGGGGGGTCGTGAGGTTGAGGTGGGGTCAGTGAGGCGGGTGGGGTGAGAGAGGGTTGGTGAGGCAGGTGGGGGTTGGGGTGGGGGGGTCGTGAGGTTGAGGTGGGGTCAGTGAGGCGGGTGGGGTGAGAGAGGGTTGGTGAGGCAGGTGGGGGTTGGTGGGTGACGAGGCTGTGAGGTTGAAGTGGTTGTGGCAGTGAGGCGGGTGTGGGTTGAGCTGTGGGGGGGGTCACTAAGGTTGAGGTGAGCTGGGGGGGGGGGGGGGGTCACTAAGGTTGAGGTGGGGGGTTGGGGAGGTTGAGGTGGGGGGGTGGTATGAGTTGTGGGGGGCGGTGGGTAACTAAATCCAGACACAGGGAACATGTGGAGATGCTCAGGCCTGTGAGGAACTGTTCAGTTCTCAGATGAGTTCTCAGATGAGCTCTCAGATGAGTTCCGCGAGCGGGAGAATATGGTCTTCAGAACGTTAATGGGCGCGCTGATGGAGCCCCCGCCGCTAATGTTCTCCGTTATTAACAGAACCGGCTAATGAGCCGTGAGCTCCGCCTGCCACGGAACCTCTGAGACGCCGACGGAACTTTAGAACGGTTCCACTGAACCGACGGAACACGTCTGATCTACAAACATCACGACCTGAAGGTCGGGGGCAGAGAACAGGGTCTGGTCCGGGTCGGAGAACAGGGTCGGAGAACAGGGTCTGGTCCAGGTCAGAGGACAGGGTCGGGTCGGAGAACAGGTTCTGGTCCAGGTCGGAGAACAGGGTCTGGTCCAGGTCAGAGAACAGGGTTGGGTCGGGTCGGAGAACAGGGTCGGAGAACAGGGTCTGGTCCGGGTCAGAGAACAGGGTCGGGTCGGAGAACAGGGTCTGGTCCAGGTCGGAGAACAGGGTCGGAGTCCTCCCCGTGTCCGCGTGGGTTTCCTCCAGGTTCTCCGGTTTCCTCCCACAGTCCAAAAACATGGATCAAGTCAATTCAGTTCTCCAAATTGCCCCATATAGAGTGTGTGTGTGAGTGTGTGTTCAGTGATAGATTGCCCCCCTGTCCTGGGTGTATCTGTCCAGCGCCCGAAACGTTGCTGCCCTGTCTTACCATCACTGCACCCCCCCCCTTGCTACAGTTGCTGCCCCTTTGCTGCCCTGTCTTACCATCACTGCACCCCCCTCCCCTTGCTACAGTTGCTGCCCCTTTGCTGCCCTGTCTTACCATCACTGCACCCCCCCCTTGCTACAGTTGCTGCACCCCCCCCCCTTTGCTGCCCTGTCTTACCATCACTGCACCCCCCCCTTGCTACAGCCCCTTTGCTGCCCTGTCTTACCATCACTGCTTGTCTACACCCCCCCTTGCTACAGTTGCTGCCCCTTTGCTGCCCTGTCTTACCATCACTGCACCCCCCCCTTGCTACAGTTGCTGCCCCTTTGCTGCCCTGTCTTACCA
>JAFMOC010000629.1:497500-532500 GCA_019802505.1 Corydoras sp. C115
TGGAGGTGTTGGAGGTGCAGGAGGTGGTGGTGGTGGTGGAGATGATGGAGGTGCAGGAGGTGGTGGTGGTGGTGGAGATGATGGAGGTGGTGGTGGTGGTGGAGATGGTGGAGGTGCAGGTGGTGGTGGAGATGGAGGTGGAGATGGTGGAGGTGCAGGGGAGGGTGGTGGTGGTGGAGATGGTGGAGGTGGAGATGGTTGGAGGTGCAGGAGATGGTGGAGGTGGTGGGAGGTGGTGGAGGTGGAGGTTGTTGGAGGTGAGGAGGATGGAGAGGTGTTGGAGGTGCAGGAGGTGGTGGTGGTGGTGGAGATGATGGAGGTGGTGGTGGTGGTGGAGATGATGGAGGTGGAGATGGTGGAGGTGGAGGTGGAGGTGGTGGATGGGTGCAGGAGGTGGTGGTGGTGGTGGAGGTGTTGGAGGTGCAGGAGGTGGAGGGGTGGTGGTGGTGGTGGGAGATGATGAGATGGTGGTGCAGGTGGTGGTGGTGGAGGTGTTTGGAGGTGCAGGTGGCGGATTTGGTGTGGTGGTGGTGGTGGAGATGATGGACGAATGGTGGAGGTGCAGGAGGTGGTGGTGGTGGTGGAGATGATGGAGGTGCAGGAGGTGGTGGTGGTGGTGGAGATGATGGAGGTGGTGGTGGTGGTGGAGATGATGGAGGTGGTGGAGATGATGGAGGTGGTGGGTGGAGATGATGGTCGTGTGGTGGTGGAGAGGATGTAGGTGGGTGGTGGTGGAGGATTGGAGGTGGTGGTGGTGGTGGAGATGATGGAGGTGGAGATGATGGAGGTGGAGGTGCAGGAGGTGGTGGTGGTGGAGATGATGGAGGTGGAGGTGCAGGAGGTGGTGGTGGTGGTGGAGGTGACGGTGTTGTTCTTGATCAGACCCCGTGTGCAGGGATAGAACCCAAGCCGAGGGGTTGATGCGTACCGAGAATCCTGACCACAAACCGCGGAGCAGCCCGCGATGACGAAGACGCCGGAAAACAGATGTTCTGCATCGTCATGACGACGACGACGATGATGATGATGTTACCTGGTCGCCGTGGTAACCACATACTGACATACAGGTTCTCTCAGAGAACCCTTTAGAACCGGTGTGTCCACACAGAGATCTGCGTCCCCCCCGTGGACGGGGCTTCTTTTAAAGTTTAAAACCCGTTTACACTCCATCTATCATTATCTCCCGCTTTATCCTCTATTAGGGTCGCAGGGGTGGGGGGTGGGGGGGTTCCCCATATCCATCCAGGGGAGAACGTTTCAGGTGCTGGGCAGATACACCCAGGACAGGGGGGCAATCTATCACTGAACACACACTCACTCGCACACACACACACACACTCTATATGGGGCAATTTGGAGAACTCAATTGACCTTGATCCATGTTTTTGGACTGATGGAGGAAACCGGAGAACCCGGAGGAAACCCACACGGACACGGGGAGGACATGCAAACTCCACCCAGATTGGCATTCGAACCGGGAATCCCTAACGCTGAGAGGAGAACATGCCAAATCACTAAGCCACCGTGCCGCCATCCCGTTTACGCTCGTCATCTTAATTTTGTTTAATCGGCATCAAAAGGCCTCTGCGTCGGGTTGCCATGTTGACGGAAATCACTCTCTTATCAAACACGCTCCATCAAGTGCTGATCGGCGCTCGACCCTGTGGACTGATCCATGGAGACGGAACGTGGGATGGACCGGTCCATCGTGATGGACGTATTGGACACGCCTGCTTTAATAAATAATAAACACTTGTTTACTGTCAGTTGATTGGACAACTCATCGTCCACACTGTCCATATCCTCCTCATTGTCTTCATTGTCCTCATCGTCTTCCTTGTCCTCATGACCTCATCATCTGATCCTCCAATCATAACATCTTTGTTCTTTCTTTTGTCTCTCATTTAAAAGATCTCAAAGTAAAACGTCATGAACTGTTCTTCATCCTCGTCCTCCTCATTGTCCTCATCGTCCTCGTCACTGTCCACATTGTCTTTATTGTTCTTATTATCCATATCCTCTTCACTGTCCTTATCCTGCTCACCGTCCATATCCAACTCATCGTCCTCATCGTCCACACAATCCATATCCAACTCATCGTCCTCATCGTCCACACTATCCATATCCTCATCATTGTCTTCATTGTCCTCATTGTCTTCCTTTTCCTTATGACCTCATCATCTGATCCTCCAATCGTAACATCTTTGTTCTTTCTTTTGTCTCTCATTTAAAAGATCTCAAAATAAGACGTCATGAACTGTTCTTCATCCTCGTCCTCCTCATTGTCCTCATCGTCCTCGTCACCGTCCACATTGTCTTTATTGTTCTTACTATCCATATCCTCTTCACTGTCCTTATCCTGCTCACCGTCCATATCCAACTCATCATCCTCATCGTCCACACAATCCATGTCCTCCTCATTGCCCTCATTGTCTTCATTGCCCTCATTGTCCTCATCTTCCACATTGTCTTCATTGTCCTTGTGACCTCATCATCTGATCCTCCAATCGTTGGATCCAATGTTTTATCTCTCATTTAAAAGATCTCGAAGTAAAACGTTCTTCGTCCTCGTCCTCCTCGTTGTCCTCATCCTCTTCACCGCCTACATTGTCTTCATCATACTCATTGTCTTTCTTGTTCTCACTGTCCATATCCTCTTCATTGTCCTTACCTTGCTCACCGTCCATACCCAACTCATTGTCCTCATCGTCCAATTTGTCTTCATTTTCCTTATGACCTCATCTGACCATATACATTGTCTTCATCGTCCATATCCTCCTCATTGTCCTCACTGTCTTCATCGTCCTCATCGTCCTCACTGTCCTGGTTTTCAGCACCACTCTTCAGTGACTTTATGAGGCCTGGAGACAGGATTTGTCTCACACGTTCTAGAGTTTCTAGTCTTCCTATCGTATTAATCAGCGTTCTGGCCGACACCCGATGAAGAGTGGACGTCTCTGAACCTGGTGAACCTGGAGAATTTCAGACCCCCCCCCCCCCCCGCACTCGAGGCTTATTCCCATAAGTCTCTGTCCTCTCCGTCCTGCGTCCGTCTGTATGAAGCCGTGCTGACGCAGATCCAGAACTTTTGGATTGATCCTACGGACACGTTGACGTCCAACCGTGTTGGTTACTTTGACCCCACACTCATCCATCCGGACCATGATTACGACCCAAAATCATCAACCCCCCCCTTTTGACCCATCACCAGAACTTTACATTAGGACGAGGTTCTCCACAGAACACTCCAAACCGGAGAACAGGTTTCTGCAGCATGATGGACCAACGACCAACTACAGGAGTGGACCTGCTGCTGACCCTTCACCAGGTCCACAATCCCGAAGTCCTGGATCCTGTTTGGGGTCGTCCCGTCATCACGGCCGGACTACAGCTGGAATCTGTAGAACCCGAGAACCCTGAGAACATCTGTCCCCAGCTGGTGCCTACGTGCCTGGCTGGTGTACCATCACCCCGCCGTTCCGCTGCCTTATAAGGAGATGTGCGGCGCCGAGCGAGCGCCAGAGCCCAGCGCCAGACCACCCTGAAGGCACCGGGACGTCTCCCCTGTCCTGAGACAACCTGGAACACAGAACCCAGAACCTGATAGCTTCACTGCACTTCATTAATCATCAGGTGCTCATTATCACCGGCATCGTTCCCCGGGGAAGTGTGTGGGGGGGGGGACACCTGTGACATCACATGTCCCCGAGTCACTGATAAGATCAAAGCAGATGGGAACCCGCCTTATGAGAATGCCGTCAAGAACGCGGTCTAATTGTCTTCATCGTCCACATTATCTCAGTCCTTACCCTCCTCACTGTCCTCCTTGTCCTCACTTACCACATTGTCCTCATCTTCATCGTCAACACCATCCATATCCTCGTCATCCTCATTATTGTCTTCATCCTCACCAACCTCATCGTCCACATTGTCCTTACCCTGCTCACAGTCCATATTGTCCTTCATCCACATTGTCTTCATCGTTCTCCTAATCCTTGTCCTCTTCATCATCCTCATTCTCCTCATTGTTCTGGTTTTCGTTCTCACTGTCCTTTTCATCCTCATCGTCCACATTGTCCTCATCATCCTGGTCCTCCTCATAGTCCACACTGTCCTCATTGTCATCATTCTCCTCACCATCTACATTGTCTTCATCGTCCTCACTGTCTTTGTCCTCCTGGTTCTCCTTATCGTCCTCATCCTCCTCACCGTACCCATTGTCTTCATCGTCCACATTATCTTCATCATCCTCACTGTCCGCATTGTCCTCACCCTCCTTATTGTCCTCACAAACCACATTGTACATCATGTTCCTCATCGTCCACATTATCCTTACCCTGCTCACAGTCCATACTCTCCCCATTGTCCTCATCATCCTTGTTCTCCTTGTTGTCCACATTGTCATCATCCTCATTGTCCTGGTTTTCAGCACCAATCTTCTGTGAATTTATGAGGACGAGATTTGTCCTAAAAATTTTCTAGAGTTTCTAGTCTTCATACTGTATAATCGTTGAAGACGGGGACAGGAAATCTTTAAATGCTCCAGAACTTCACCTTTAACAGGAGACAGAGCGTCCTCGTGCCACTGAAGATCAGTCAGCGTTGGAACATGATGGGGAACCGCTGAGCTTCATGTCCGGATCTCTGACGGGGGACGTCTGAAACATCTGCTGCAACGTCCGTTTACCGAGCGGGCGGGCGGGTCCTCAGGGGGACATCTGTTGGACGCGGGTGTGGTTGAACAGCCCCGGCGCTCGACCGACCATGTGGTGGCGCTGGGCAGGAACACAGAGACCGTGAAGTTGAAGATGATGAAGACCAGCGTGGGTCTTCTCTTTGAAGATTTGAGAAGCTCAGTGGTTCATGACGATGGGACGCAGGAGAACCTGCAGGTCTGGACCTCACAGCATGAGGACCTCCACACCCCGCAGTGCAGCGGGTGGTCCATCGGTCACGGGGGGGTTCTGTCGTTCCTCCTGTCCCGAGGGGGGGGGGGGGGGTGAAGTCCGGAGCATGTGGTCCGATCCAACAGATGAGCTCCTGAAGATCAGACTGCTGAAGACGTTCTGATGGAACACAGTCAGATACACTGTGCGGTTCTATATGGGGACCAGAGGAAGGTGGAGGTCTGAGGAACCAGGCTTTCTTCTACATCACATGGTAGCAGGGTGCATCATGGGAAGCAGACTGGCGGGTGGAGGCAGTGTGATGGACGTTCTTGTGACACCTGCCTGAGCATCGCTACAGACCACGTCCACCCCCTTTAGAGAAACCGTGTCCCTGATGGGCGTGGCCTCTTTCAGCAGGACGATGCTTCAGGGTGGAGGTGCTGACTCCGCCTCCAGATCCCTCAGATCTCAGTCCAATCAGCGTCTGTGGGATCAACACGTCTGATCCACTTACAGGAGGAGGTACGTCTTGGTGACCGAGACCACAGCTCACCTTCAGGGCTCTAGTGGAGTTCAGGTCTCATATGTAGAGGAGACATGGACATGTTGAGGTTGGAGGTCTTGGTGACCGAGACCACGGCTCACCTTCAGGGCTCTAGTGGAGGCCAGGTCTCATATGTACAGGTGACATGGACATGTTGAGGTTCGAGGTCTTGGTGACCGAGACCACGGCTCACATTCTGGGCTCTAGTGGTGTTCAGGTCTCATATGTACAGGTGACATGGACATGTTGAGGTTGGAGGTCTTGGTGTCCGAGACCACGGCTCACCTTCAGGGCTCTAGTGGAGGCCAGGTCTCATATGTACAGGTGACATGGACATGTTGAGGTTGGAGGTCTTGGTGACCGAGACCACGGCTCACCTTCAGGGCTCTAGTGGATGTAATGACATCATTCCATGGTCACATGGACTATCAGATTGAAATAAGTGTGTGCGGTCCATGCAGTTCTCCATGTGGACATCATGTCCAGTACCTTAGGGTTCTAACACACTGTTTAGAGAAGCAGTGTCCCTGATGGGCGTGGCCTCTCAGCAGGATGATGATGATTGGATTGAGATGCAGATCTTCAGTCTGATCAGCGTCTGTGGGATCAACACGTCTGATCCACTTACAGGAGGTAAAGGATCTGCTGCAGACGTCCTGGTGACCGAGACCACGGCTCACCTTCAGGGTTCTAGTGGAGTTCTTGTTTATCAGAGCTGCTTGGGCAGCAAAACGAGGGACCGCCGTGATCTTCGGGCGGAGGCCGTGTTGTTGATACCTGGTGGTGTATACGTGGTGCACATCTGTGCGCAGGCTGCAGTAACACTGCTGCGGGTTCGAGGGCAGGCCGCAGATCACAGAGCCTCGTCCGCGGACGGTTATATTTAGAACACCGTTCAAATCCAGGTGGAGGAAACGCGGAGCGGCGGCTCCCGCTGGCCGGAGAACAGAACGGGGAACGAGGCGCGGGCGGAGCCCCGAGAGAGGGCTATTTATAAAACCAGAGAAAATAATGAAATGAAGCTTTAAAGTGGACGCCAATGAGAGGGGGGGGCGGGGCGGGTGGGGCATTAGGGGGGGTGAGGGGTGATCAGTCTGTGCTGTTCATGTCATGTTCAGGGTCATTTAGATGAATTGGGATGATGGTGGCTTAGTGGTTTGGCATGTTCTCCTCTCAGCGCTAGGGATTCCCGGTTCGAATCCCAATCTGGGTGGAGTTTCCACGTTCTCCCCGTGTCCGCGTGGGTTTCCTCCGGGTTCTCCGGTTACCTCCCACAGTCCAAAAACATGGATCGAGGGCAATTGAATTCTCCAAATTGCCCCATAGAGTGTGTGTGAGTGAGTGTGTGTCCATTGATAGATTGCCCCCCCTGTCCTGGGTGTATCTGCCCAGCGCCCAAAACGTTCTCCCCTGGATGGGCATGGGGAACCCCCCGCGACCCTAATAGAGGATAAAGCGGAAGATGATAGATGATGGTGGAGTCACATGATCAACCACCTGAAATTGCATTTCCATCTCGTGACTCTCACAAGCGGCCGACGCAGACCACGTCCAGGTGAGGGACGTTCTGCTTCCCATGCCCATCCAGGGGAGAACGTCTCGGGCGCTGGGCAGATACACCCAGGACAGGGGGGCAATCTATCGCTGGACACACACTCACTCACACAGACACACTCTATATGGGGCAATTTGGAGAATTCAATTGACTTGATCCATGTTTTTGGACTGTGGGTGGAAACCGGAGAACCCGGAGGAAACCCACACGGACACGGGGAGGACATGCAAACTCCACCCAGATTGGGATTCGAACCAGGAATCCCTAGTGCTGAGAGGAGAACATGCTAAACCACTAAGCCACCGTGCCGCCCTTAGGGGCAATTTTGAGCAGCCAATTCACCTTGAATGCATGTTTATGGACTGCGGGAGGAAACGGGCTGACCCGGTCGTCACATGACCGGAGCGAGGGTCTCGGAGGACGCATGGCGTGAGGTGACAGTGACGCCGCTGAATATGACGGGATAAGACCTCAGCTCTGTCGCTTCCTGTTCTCCGTTCCAACTGCAGGAACCCGTCCAGAGCGAGGCTGGTGGTAACCATGGCAGCGTGCATCGGCCGCCGCGGCGTCCACCCCGTGCTGCCGACGGTGCGCCCGGCCGGCCCGCCGGCGCCGCTCGCTGACTGACGGTTCCTTTTCTCCGGCTGCCGGTTCCGAGGTTCCGCCGGGGCTCGGCGGTTCTTATCGGGTCACGGGACATGTCGGCGGAGGCGTGCTCGTACGGTTACGTTCGGGGGGTGTGTGGGGGGGCATGTTTGAGATGTTTCCTCGGCAAAACGGAACGAGGCGGGGAGAACATTCCTGTTCTGATGCAAGTGAGACAAACTGGATGCGGGCCAAGGACACATCTCTGTGGTACAACAAAAACCTCCTGCTCTATCCTCTATGAGGGCCGCGGGGGGGGGGGGGGTTTGAGGCACCGGGCAGATGCATCCAGAACAGGGTGCCTATCTATCGCTCACTCACACACTGCATAGGGGCAATTAAGAGAACCCAATTCACCTTGAATCCATGTTTTTGGACATTGGAAGGAAACATCTCAGTTGTCTCTGCACAACGAACATCTTGCCCCCGGGGGGCAACCGACTCAATTTGCCCCACTGCCTCACAATGGGGTTCTGGAATGTGGTGAGTGAGAACGATGGTGGTGCATTGAGGGTTAAACAGATAATGGTGCAGTCTGACCCCCCCCCCCCCCCCCCCCCCCCCCCCCCAGCTGTTGTACATGCTGGCAACCCGCCGGCCCTGACGCCGGTCTGTATGTCGTAGCGTGGTTCTGCAGGGTTCCGTCTCCCATTGTGATCATTAGGCTCGGATGTGTTGGTGATTGTTTCCACCTGCAGGTGGCGCTGATGCCAGTTATCGTCCCCATCATGATTCCCTCAGGTCCAGATGTGGTCCGGATTTAATCGGCGCGATCACGTGACGTGGACGTGTCTCATTGTCCTCGTGAAGTGAACCTGACGTTAACGCCGTACCTGTAGCGCCACCATGGGACCAAAAAGAGGAATCGCTTTAAAGAACGGAGCGCGGCATTAAGACGGCTGAAATGGACGGCGCGTGGGGGACGTCCTCTCAATCGAATAATTCTGGCGTCTTTTTCAGGCGGAGTTCTCCGAGATCAACCTGAGCGCCGGCGTCAGCGGCGGCTGCGTGGTGGACATGCAGGTCACCAGAGGGGGCACCAAAGTGGTCCGGTAAGAGCTCACCACATGACCATCTACAAACCACTGCGCTGGCTTCATTATCGTTAGAAAACAGGACGTTCCGCTCCTTAAATCTGATTGGCTGAGCCGTTGGTCCAGCCGTGACATCATCATCAATGCCACACCCCTCTGAGCTTCACGTTGGTATCAGTGTGTGATATACAATACGTTATTTTAATATAAAATACAGATTCATATAAACAGATCAGCACTAAACCTGTTCGGCCACTAGAGGGCAGTGATGGTTAGCTACCACAATTTCTGGATGGACCGGCGGTCCTGCAGGACGCCCTCAATGGACTTGTATAGTTTTTAATTGTTAAATAGGGTCACATGATCATCACACAATTTGTACATGGCTGTCATACACTGTTGATGCCCCCCCCCCCCCATCAAGGAGGATGAGGTCACCACTGAGCCTCGGTCCTCACAAGGTTTCCATCCATCCATTATCTTCCGCTTTATCCTCTATTAAGGTTGCGGGGGGGGGTTCCCCCATGCCTTTCAGGGGAGAACGTTTGGGGTGCTGGGCAGATACACCCAGGACAGGACACTACACACTCACACACACACACGCTATATGGGGCAATTTGGAGAACTCAATTGCCCTTGATCCATGTTTTTGGACTGTGGGAGGAAACCGGAGAACCCGGAGGAAACCCACATGGACACGGGGAGAACATGCAAACTCCACCTAGATGGGGATTCGAACCGGGAGTTTTGTCTTGCCCGCTGTCTCTTGGTCTTGCTCTTTGGAGCTTTAAAGGTTTAGAACCTTTCCCCATGTCCATCCAGGGGAGAACGTTTCGGGTGCTGGGCAGATACACCCAGGACAGGGGGGCAATCTATCGCTGAACACACACTCACTCACACACACACTCTATATGGGGCAATTTGGAGAGCTCAATTGCCCTTGATCCATGTTTTTGGACTGTGGGAGGAAACCGGAGAACCCGGAGGAAACCCACGCGGACACGGGGAGAACATGCAAACTCCACCCAGATGGGGATTCGAACCGGGAATCCCTAGCGCTGAGAGGAGAACATGCTAAACCACTAAGCCACCGTGCCGCCCCTCACAAGGTTTCTTCCTTAAAATGTCAACAGAACAAGGAGTTTTGTCTAGCCGCTGTCTCTTGGTCTTGCTCTTTGGAGGTTTAAAGGTTTAGAACCTTTCCCCATGTCCATCCAGGGGAGAACGTTTCGGGCGCTGGGCAGATAGACCCAGGACAGGGGGCAATCTATCACTGGACACACTCACTCACACAGACACTCTATATGGGGCAATTTGGAGAATTCAATTCACCTTGAATCCATGTTTTTGGACTGTGGGAGGAAACCGGAGAACCCGGAGGAAACCCACGCGAAAACGGGGAGAACATGGAAACTCCACCCAGATCGGGATTCGAACCGGGAACCCCCCAGTGCTGAGAGGAGAACATGCTAAACCACTAAGCCACCGTGCCGCTGTTGTAGTTGATGTAAAGCTTCATTAGAACGTGGGTTTAAATCGTATTAAACCTCATGATGATGTCATGATGATGTCATGATGTCTGTTACCGCGGAGCTGGAACCCAGTGGAACGTACCATTAACCCTGTAACGGTTCTATTTGGGGGTGATTGGTCCCGTCGGCCGTGTGTGTCGCGGTGTTTGCCGCTTCTCCATGACGACACCCGGTTCTCACGTCTCACGCCGGGTTATTTATAGCGCGGAGGCTCGGCCCGCGGCCGGGTGGACCGATGTTCCGCGCTTTGTGCTCTTGTGGACGGAGAACTCGGACGCCTTCCGAATCTCAATGGCTCGCCCACAATGCCCCGTCCCGGCGGGTCCCCGCACAGCCGGCTCTGGAACGCCACCGGGACGGTTCCCCCGCACCGCCGGCAGAGAGAGGAAGCCGCCTCGCTGGCGCCCCCCGATTGTTCAGGCGGACAGAGCGGTTCGATCGGGAAAAGGTTAAAGGTCAGGAACCCGCAGGCCGCTCGGTTTCAGTGGGACCTCATGTTCTGATTAAAGAACGGAGCGCGGGTTCCACACGTCAGACAACAACAGAGATTTAAATGAAAACATTATGACCTCAGTACAAAATGAGCTACACCCAAATGCTGGACGTGACTGATGTACTGGACATGCTGGACCTGATGGAGATGCTGGACGTGGTGGTTTTGTTGGACGTTATGGTGTGATGGATGTTCAGGTCTTTGCTGGACCTGATGGATGTGCTGGACGTTGAGGTATTTCCTGGATGAGATGGATGTGCTGGGTATGATGAAAATGATGGATGTGCTGGACGTTCAGGTCTTTGCTGGACCTGATGGATGGGTGGGTTGTGCTGGATGTGGTGGATGTGCTGGACGTTATGGTGTCATGGACATTCTGGAAGTTCGGGTCTTTGCTGGACCTGATGGATGTGCTGGAGATGCTGGACGTGGTGGTTTTGTTGGACGTTATGGTGTGATGGATGTTCAGGTCTTTGCTGGACCTGATGGAGATGCTGGACGTGGTGGTTTTGTTGGACGTTATGGTGTGATGGATGTTCAGGTTTTTGCTGGACGTGGTGGATGTGCTGGACGTTCAGGTCTTTGCTGGACCTGATGGAGGTGCTGGACATAGTGGATGTGCTTGGCATTCAGTCTTTGCTAGACGTGATGGTTGTGCTGGAGGTGTTGGACATGGTGGATGTGCTGGATGTTCAGGTCTTTGCTGGACCTGATGGATGTGCTGGACATTATGGTGTGATGGATGTGCTGGACGTTCAGGTCTTTGCTGGGTGTGATGGAGGTGCTGGACGTGCAGGAAGTTCAGGTCTTTGCTGGACCTGATGGATGTGCTAGAGATGCTGGACGTGGTGGTTTTGCTGGACGTTATGGTGTGATGGATGTTCAGGTCTTTGCTGGACCTGATGGAGATGCTGGACGTGGTGGTTTTGTTGGATGTTATGGTGTGATGGATGTTCAGGTCTTTGCTGGACCTGATGGTTGTGCTGGACATGGTGGATGTGCTGGACGTTCAGGTCTTTGCTGGACCTGATGGAGGTGCTGGACATAGTGGATGTACTTGACATTCAGTCTTTGCTGGACCTGATGGTTGTGCTGGAGGTGCCGGACATGGTGGATGTGCTGGACGTTCAGGTCTTTGCTGGACCTGATGGATGTGCTGGACGTTATTGTGTGATGGATGTGCTGGACGTTCAGGTCTTTGCTGGGTGTGATGGAGGTGCTGGACATGGATGTGCTGGACGTTCAGGTCTTTGCTGGACCTGATGGAGGTGCAGGACATTGTGGATGTGCTTGACATTCAGTCTTTGCTGGACCTGATGGTTGTGCTGGAGGTGCTGGACATGGATGTGCTGGACGTTCAGGTCTTTGCTGGACCTGATGGAGGTGCAGGACATTGTGGATGTGCTTGACATTCAGTCTTTGCTGGACCTGATGGTTGTGCTGGAGGTGCTGGACATGGATGTGCTGGACGTTTAGGTCTTTGCTGGACCTGATGGATGTGCTGGACGTTATGGTGTGATGGCGGTGCTGGACAGGCTGGATGTGCAGGACGTTCATGTCTTTGCTGGACTTATAGGTTGTGCTGCACGTGGTGGATGTGCTGGATGTTTAGGTCTTTGCTGGACCTGATGGATGTGCTGGACGTTATGGTGTGATGGAGGTGCTGGACAGGCTGGATGTGCAGGACGTTCATGTCTTTGCTGGACCTGAAGGTTGTGCTGCACGTGGTGGATGTGCTGGATGTTCAGGTCTTTGCTGGACCTGATGGATGTGCTGGACGTTATGGTGTGATGGAGGTGCCGGACATGGTGGATGTGCTGGACGTTCAGGTCTTTGCTGGACCTGATGGATGTGCTGGACGTTATGATGTGATGGAGGTGCTGGACAGGCTGGATGTGCAGGACATTCATGCCTTTGCTGGACTTGAAGGTTGTGCTGCACGTGGTGGATGTGCTGGACGTTATGGTGTGATGGAGGTGCTGGACAGGCTGGATGTGCTGGACGTTCAGGTCTTTGCTGGACCTGATGGATGTGCTGGACGTTATGATGTGATGGACGTTATGGTGTGATGGAGGTGCTGGACAGGCTGGATGTGGACAGGCTGTGATGGAGGTGCTGGACAGGCTGGACCTGATGGATGTGCTTGACGTTATGGTGTGATGGAGGTGCTGGACAGGCTGGATGTGCTGGACGTTCAGGTCTTTGCTGGACCTGATGGATGTGATGGAGGAAACCCGGACATGGGGAGAACATGGCGACTCCATCCAGATGGGGAACCGAACCTAACCCCCCTAATGCGTGTTGTGTCCGGTGGCAGGTCCTTCAAGCCGGACTTCACCTTAATCCGTCAGCACGCCTTCAGCATGACGCCGGGCGAGGACTTCAGGAGCCTCCTGATTGGTCTGCAGTACGGAGGCGTGGCCAGCCTCAACTCCCTGCACTCCATCTACAACTTCTGCAGCAAGCCGTGGGTGGTACGTACCCCCCCCCCCCCCCCCCGCTCATTCCTCATCGCTCATTAGAGTATGTTTAATATATAAAAAAATTATAATAAGCCACGCCCCCTAGTGCCTCATCGCTCATCAGAGTATGTTTAATATATTTAAAAAATATAAGCCACGCCCCCTAGTGCCTCATTGCATTATCAGAGTATGTTTAATATGTAATATTTTATTAATAAGCCACGCCCCTAGTGCCTCATTGCATTATCAGAGTATGTTTAATATGTAATATTTTATTAATAAGCCACGCCCCCTACTGCCTCATTGCATTATCAGAGTATGTTTAATATGTAATATTTTATTAATAAGTCACGCCCCCTAGTGCCTCAGTAATATTTTATTAATAAGCCACGCCCCCTAGTGCCTTATTGCGTTATCGGAGTATGTTTAATATGTAATATTTTATTAATAAGCCACGCCCCCTAGTGCCTCAGTAATATTTTATTAATAAGCCACGCCCCCTAGTGCCTTATTGCGTTATCGGAGTATGTTTAATATGTAATATTTTATTAATAAGCCACACCCCCTAGTGCCTCTTTGCCCTTTCGGGGTATGTTTAATATATAATCTCTGTTTTAATAAGCCACGCTCCCTAGTGCCTCATTGCGTTACTGCAGTATGTTTAATATATAATTTTTTAAAAATAAGCCACGCCCCCTAGTGCCTCATTGCATTATCGGAGTATGTTTAATATATAATCTCTATTTTAATAAGCCACACCCCCTAGTGCCTCATCGCATTATCAGTGTTTAATATATTATTTAATAAGCCACACCCCCTAGTGCCTCTTTGCCCTATCGGGGTATGTTTAATATATAATCTCTATTTTAATAAGCCACTCCCCCTAGTGCCTCATTGCATTATCAGAGTATGTTTAATATATTATTTAATAAGCCACGCCCCCTCGTGTTCTCTGTGTGTGCAGTTCGCTCACATGATCAAGCTGTACCACGCCCTCGGTCCCGAGAAGTTCCCTCTGAACGAGCAGGCCTTCTTCCCCAACCACACCGAGATGGTGAGTCCCAAGTTTCCAACACACACTCACACACACACACACACACACACACACTCACACACCACTCACACACACACACTCACATCACACACCACTCTCACACCACACTCACACTCACACACTCTCACACCACACTCTCACACCACTCACACACTCACACACCACTCGCACACCACACACACACCTCACACACTCACACCACACTCACACACACACACTCACACACTCACACCACACACTCTCACACCACACACTCACATCACACACTCTCACACTCTCACACCACACACTCACACTCACACACTCTCACACACCACACACTCACACCACACACTCACACCACACACTCACACCACACACTCACACCACACACTCACACCACACACTCACACCACACACTCACACCACACTCTCACACCACACCCTCACACTCACACTCTCACACCACACTCTCACACCACACTCACACTCTCACACCACACCCTCACACCACACTCACACCACACTCTCACACACTCACACACTCTCACACCACACTCTCACACCACACTCTCACACCACACTCTCACACCACACCCTCACACTCACACTCTCACACCACACTCTCACACCACACTCACACTCTCACACCACACCCTCACACACTCTCACACCACACTCTCACACCACACTCTCACACCACACTCTCACACACTCACACTCACACACTCACACTCACACACTCTCACACCACACTCTCACACCACACTCTCACACCTCACACTCACACTCTCACACCACACTCTCACACTCTCACACCACACTCTCACACCACACTCACACTCTCACACCACACTCTCACACCACACTCTCACACCACACTCTCACACCACACTCTCACACCACACTCTCACACCACACTCACACTCTCACACCACACCCTCACACACTCTCACACCACACTCTCACACCACACTCTCACACCACACTCTCACACCACACTCTCACACACACTCTCACACACTCACACTCACACACTCACACTCACACACTCTCACACCACACTCTCACACCACACTCTCACACCTCACACTCACACTCTCACACCACACTCTCACACTCTCACACCACACTCTCACACCACACTCACACTCTCACACCACACTCTCACACCACACTCTCACACCACACTCTCACACCACACCCTCACACTCACACACTCTCACACCACACTCTCACACCACACTCTCACACCACACTCTCACACCACACCCTCACACTCACACTCTCACACCACACTCTCACACCACACCCTCACACTCACACACTCTCACACCACACTCTCACACCACACTCTCACACCACACTCACACACTCACACCACACACTCACACCACACACTCACACCACACACTCACACTCACACACTCTCACACCACACTCTCACACCACACTCTCACACCACACTCTCACACCACACTCTCACACACTCACACCACACACTCACACACTCTCACACCACACTCTCACACCACACTCTCTCACACCACACACACACACTCTCACACCACACTCTCACACCACACTCTCACACCACACACACACTCTCACACCACACTCACACCACACACTCACACTCTCACACTCACACACTCACACCACACCCTCACACACTCTCACACCACACTCTCACACCACACCCTCACACTCACAAACTCTCACACCACACTCTCACACCACACCCTCACACTCACACACCACACTCTCACACCACACACACACACACACACACACTCTCACACCACACACACTCTCACACCACACACACTCTCACACCACACTCTCACACCACACTCTCACACCACACTCTCACACCACACTCTCACACCACACCCTCACACTCACACACTCTCACACCACACCCTCACACTCACACACTCTCACACCACACTCTCACACCACACACACACACCACACACACACACTCTCACACCACACACACTCTCACACCACACACACTCACACACCACACACACACACCACACTCTCACACCACACTCTCACACCACACTCTCACACCACACTCTCACACCACACTCTCACACCACGCTCACACACTCTCACACCACTCACACACCACACACTCACACCACACTTACACACACACCACACACTCACACATATACACACACTCTCACTCACACTCACACTCACACACACACACAGGTTCAGGTTTAATGGTCAGGTCTCATCCCGGAACCCTCATGTTCTCATGGTCGTTAAGTCGTGTCCCACTGTTATAGAATACAAACCGGTAAACGAACGGCGGTCACCATGGCAACGAGAATGCTGTGCGGGTGACTAGTGCCTCGCTCTCGCATTTATTTTTCCTCTAACATAAAACCTGATCGCAGTCAGGTGAGCGTTAATTAGTTTTTATATAAAATGTTTTTTTCGTTGTAAATCAGTCAGAAAGCCATCACTCAAATCTGAAAACGATGAAAACTGAGGCAATTCTTTTTATTTAAATCAAAATAAATCGAATAAATTAGTTCTAGAGACTCCGACATACATAAAGCATGTTATACAAAATAAATAAAACAGAAGGACGAAATGATGTGTACAGTATTTTATATTCTTTATTAATAAATATTAAAGTTTGTATTTTGTAAATTGTAGATAAACGTTTATCAGCACGCCGTTCACGTTTCTCATCGTGTTTTTATTTAAATTAATAGTATAATTACGTCTTCAGTTTGTTTTTAAGCTCATTAACGTCTTTTGTTATTTATCTCGTCCTTTCGAACGTCTCGAGGACGCTGATTCAGCGATCTTGACGCCGCTCTCATATTTTAACTTTGATCTTTTCCTTTGATGTGCTGCCGGATCGGAAACAGTTTTTTTTGGTCTCACGATGGCGCTAAAGTCACAGCGTTAACTTTACGTTTACTTAGCGAGAGAAACTTAATGAGGATAATCAGATTAGTGCAGGTCACATGATCACGCCGATTAAATCCGAAGAGACGTAATTTAGATGGGGCAATTTAGAGCAGCCAATTCACCTTGAATCTAGGTTTTCTGCGGAGAACATGCCAAACTCTACACCATCCAACCACCCTCCACATATTTACACTTTAATTAACCCCCCTGATGTTTAAAGAACTTTTGAGGGCGTGCATCGTTCTGCAGTTCTCGTCATGTCCACATGTTTGAACTCGAGGTCCCCGTTACGTTCTGTGATGAGAAAACGAAGAACCTGACGGTCCTCAAAGTAAAAGCAAACAAGAACCGACTTAATGAGTTTATTTAAGGTATTTACATTCATCTTTAGAACATACAGCTTGTTAAATAGAACACGACGCAACTTTCATTAAATCTTTATTATAAAAATATAAAACAAAGACGAAAATCCAAACATCTCTGACAGGAGGCGCTACAGGAAGGGTTTCTTTAAAAACGCACACACACACACTCACACACACTCTCTACATGTTCAGGACTGCGGTGTGTTAAACAGTTTAAACATTATCGTGACCTCTACGAATACGGAGAGACTGCGGTGCCTCGGACGGCCAGAGGGGGCAGACATGAGGCGCTGTATTATTGTATGATTATGAGCTGTGCGCGTTTGGACAGCCGTACGATCACGATTGAGCTCGGGGAGACGTTGACGAATGAGCCGCTTGGAGCCTATCCCTGCCCTCTGGTGGCGCCCCGGAGCCGCCGCAGTCTCGCGCGGCGGAATGGACGTGAAGATATGGTGGACACTCGAGAACCCGAACGTGAAGGACGAGGATTAGTGATTAAATGAACGGCGTTGGCTTGCAGTAGAACCCTCACCAGAACCTCTGTTCACACAGCGGGTCGCGTTATAGTACCTAACCTACACCTCCGGCGAGGACGGGGCCGGGGCCGGTGGCAGCAGCGTGGGCGGATGAGGAGGGGGGGGGGGGCGGAGGTTCCACCAAGATGTTAAAGGCGTGGAGCGCCCCCTCTGCAAACCGTCCTGTGTCCAGGGGTGTCAGGGTTTAGTCCCTGAACCAAGGAACGGCCAAAACGTCACATGGTGTTGGGAACGAGAAGTGGAGTGGGCGGGGCCTGACGGACACCTTCCATTCCGTAGCTGGACTACAGGAGGCGCTCCGACGGCTGGACCAGCACGCCGAAGAACATCCTGAAACGATTAGGCGAGGCGAAACCAGGGGCATTAATGACGCAACTGATGCGCCACCTGGAGGTTCCGCCTGTAGGGGACAGGGGACACGGGGGTGGGACCACGCCGCCGCCACTGCGCATCAATTTCTCATTGGACGTCTCTACAAGCGTGGACTTCCCAGACGTAGAACGGAGGTTCTGGTGGGCTCATGGTCTCGAAGCTTATATCAGAACCAGCCACATGACCGGGTTCTCCATCCCGTCCACCGCCACGAAGGTCCCCTGAGGTTTGGGCCAAGGGGTCCTCTCGTCTCGGAATAATACGATGCTTCAGGTTTAAACTCTGTGATCATTGAGAACCCGGAGGAACCCCACGGCACAAAGCGGGGGGGGGGGGGGGCGATGGAGGGTTATAAATAGATATCGTACAGAACACAGACTCACGAAACAAAAAGGAGGCATTCTGGGGGAAAAAAGCAATATTGCTGTCGTTATGACATCACGAGGACGCCGTCCTCTGATTGGCCCGTGTGGGTTTTTTTTTTTGCATGAGTTCTAAAGCATTGTGCATCTGTATTGCTTCATACGGATCTAAAGGGAACGAGAGGCGTAGAACGTCATGCCGAGACTATTGCTGATGGTCACTGTGCGATTTAAATAGCGGTGGGGTGGGGGCGCCGTCGAGCACGGCGTGGTTGGATTAACGGGGCCGTGACGGAACCCTACAGACGTCATTTAAATGACTCCAAATATCGATGGGCTGCAAAGGATTATGGGAGGGGAGGGGAGGGGGGTGTAGGGGGCGGGGCGTGCTTCAGGGGTCCGTGGTGTTGATGTTGACCTTGTCGCGGGAGGTCATGCCCCGGAACCAGCTGCAGTAGCCCTCTTTCTGCTGGACGCAGGCGTAGTTGCGCGACTGGAAGCCGGTGTTGCCGAAGTGGGACAGCATGTCCGTCCACAGACACTCGTTCTTCATGGACGCGAAGCAGGGCAGGTAGTGACACGGCTTGATCTGCGGAACCCAAAAAAATAACGGCGTGAGTTTATAATCGCGCGGGACGCGTGACGACGGCGCGGACGCTAATCTATACGTGATATTATTTATCGTACGTTACGCCCAAAACGCACCACGCCAAAGACGCACCCCTCTGCCACTGTACAGTTTTCTAAACGGGAATGAGGCGTAGAACGTCATGCCGAGACAACTGCTGATGATGTCACTGTGTAACTTAAATAACGGTGGGGTGGGGGCGCTGTCGAGCACGGCGTGGCTTGAACAGGGCCGTGACGGAACCCTACAGACAGGGGAGGGGGACCCACTGAGAACCCGGAGGAACCCCACGGCACAAGATGAGGGGGGGGGGTTCCCAGTTCTCAGCGCTGGGGATTCCCAGTTCGAATCCCCATCTGGGTGGAGTTTGCATGTTCTCCCCGTGGGTTTCCTCCGGGTTCTCCGGTTTCCTCCCACAGTCCAAAAACATGGATCAAGTCAATTGTGTTCTCCAAATTGCCCCATATAGAGAGTGTGTGTGGGTGAGTGTGTACAGTGATAGATTGCCCCCCTGTCCTGGGTGTATCTGCCCAGCGCCCGAAACGTTCTCCCCTGGATGGACATGGGGAATCCCCCCCCCCGCTAATATAATATAATATAGGATAAAGCTGAAGATAATGTATGAATGAAAATTCCTGTTATACTGTTTTTAGAAACTGTGTTCTGTAATTTGGACACTAGATGGCAGTGTTTGATGGTTAGAGAAACCAGAATCCTGTTACTCAGCGATCAGCGTTCACTTTATAACCCGGACTAGATGAGGTGACTGAAGGTCAGATAATTAATGATTGAGTTTTTAATAAACACATTGTTTTTTATTATAGTGAGTTTGTGTTTTATTAAAGCAATCAGACTCTCGAGGTTGTGTATTATTGTGAATAAATAACGTAAACAGGTGGCGCTGTTCTCCACTACAGACTTAGAACACCTCTATGGGCTTTATTCAGAATGAGGCCACGCCCCCTCGTTTTAATAATGATAATAATATAATCATAATATCATTATAATAATGATTTTTTATAATAATTCGCTTTTATTTATTGTTTACGTATTTGACGTGCGTCCTCATCCTCCCGCCCGTCTCCTGCTCGTACACGCCCCCCCGAAGCATGTCTCCTTTATTATTATATTTCTGTATTAAAGCATTCCGTGGTGGCGTTCGTGTTGGAACCGTGCTCTGAGACGCTCCGTCTGGCGGTGCCCGCGGGACGCTTGCAGGGTTGGGGGGGTGGTATTAAAGGTGTTGTTCTGCTGAATGCGGCTCGGTTCCATTCATCCGAGCGGAACGCTGGAGGTGATTGAGGGAACGGAAGCCGAGCGAAATGAAAAGCCTTTCACGCCGTGGCGTTCCCAGATGTTCTCTGAATACCAGACGCAGGTCCCTGCCTGACGCGCCGGAGGGGGCGGAGTCAGCGAGACGCACCTGCAGGGTCGCGTTCAGTCCTAACGAGGTACGAGGTTCTGGAGAACCGTGAGGGCGAGGTGTGGTTCAGAGACGTCGACCCTCCCCCGCCGTCCACCCGTGTCCCACGGCAACGCTGTCTTTAAATACGCTGGCTTAGTGGTTTAGCATGTTCTCCTCGCCATACTGGGGATTCCAGGTTCGAATCCCGATCTGAGTGGAGTTTACATGTTCTAGTGTCCGTGTGGGTTTCCTCCGGGTTCTCCGGTTTCCTTCCACGGTGTTAAAAAATAGAGTCAAGGTCATTGGAATGCTCCAAATTGCCCCATAGAGTGTGTCTGTGAGTGATAGATTGCCCCCCCTGTCCTGGGTGTATCTGCCCAGGGCACGAAACGTTCTCCCCTGGATGGGCATGAGGAACCCCCCCCCAACTATGGGGATCCAGGTTTGAATTCCAATCTGGGATCTGGGTGGAGTTTGCATGTTCTCCCCATGTCCCCGTCGGTTTCCTACCAAAGTTCAAAAAACACCCAAGTCCAAGGTGAATTAGCTGCTGTAAATTGCCCCATATAAATTGCCCCTAGTGTGTCATACGTGTGTTCAGTGATGGATAGGACAGAGTCCTGTGTGTATCTGCCCAGCGTGCTGCAACGTTCTCCCCTGGTCAGGCATTAGGGAACCACCCCCCCCCATGCTGCAGACTAGGCATCTATATACTGCACCACCTACTAATGCCCCGCAGGATTAAGGCCTTAGTGTGTGTGTGTGTCGGTGATTGATTGGCGCCCCCTCCCATTTGGGATGATCCGGTGCGTGACGTGTCGACACCTTCGCAGCCGTGTTGGAGAACAGAACCGATCTTGAGCAATCGGAACTCCGAGTTCAGTTAGTTTTATGTTCTGTTGACGTGTGTTTTTTAAATCTTCTGCCCGGTGGTGTGTCCCGCTCTCATCCGATTGGCCGAGGAGAAGTAAACAGAGCGAGTCTGGAACTGTAATCAGAACCGTGCCGCCTAACCAACTCGGAACCTCTGCAGAATTCGGCCGAGCGCAGTGTCGGAACGTCTCGGGAACGGTGTTCTGAACTCACCCTGCAGTGAGCTTGGAACGTCTCGGGAACGTGTCGGAATGCCGTTCGGTTCGGGCCGGTAGTTCACGGTTGTGTTCTAAACTCACCCTGCAGTGAGCTCGGAACGTCTCGGGAACGTGTCGGAATGCCGGTCGGTTCGGGCCTGTTACTCACGGTTCTGAACTCACCCTGCAGTGAGCTCGGAACACCTCGGGAACGCGTCGGAACGCCGTTCGGTTCGGGCCGGTAGTTCACTGTTCTGAACTCACCCTGCAGTGAGCTCAGAACGTCTCGGAAAGGTGTCGGAACGCCGTTCGGTTCGGGCCCGTTACTCACGGTTCTGAACTCACCCTGCAGTGAGCTCGGAACGTCTCGGGAACATGTCGGAATGCCGTTCAGTTCGGGCCCCTTACTCATGGTTCTGAACTCACCCTGCAATGAGCTCGGAACGTGTCGGAATGCCGTTCAGTTCGGGCCCGTTACTCATGGTTCTGAACTCACACTGCAGTGAGCTCGAAACGTTTCGGGAACGTGTCGGAATGCCGTTCGGTTCGGGCCGGTAGGACTCACCCTGCAGCTGCAGCCCTGCTGGTAGCGGTGGTTGATCCCTTTCTTCTGAGCCAGAGACAGGCGCTCCCACCGCTCATTAAAGTTACACAGTCCTGTATAGACCTTACCGTCATACACACGGCCTGAGGACACACACAATAACACAGCGTTACACCTTTAATACAGCGTTACACCTTTAATACAGCAACACAACTACATTTACATTTGGTATTGGGATTTGAACCCCTAACCTTCAGATTGATAGCCCAACACCCTAACCACTGAACTACCGCTCCCTACAGACACTTTAACGTCTGTTTTCCAAACGAGGGGGCGTGGCCTAATTCTGAATAAAGCCCATAAAGAGGTGTTCTGAGTCCCGGCGTGTAGTGGAGAACAGCGCCACCTGTTTACGTGATTTTTTCCCAATAATAAACAACCTCGAGAGTCTGATTGCTTTAATAAAACACTTACAAACTCACTATAATAAAAAACAATGTGTTTATTAAAAACCAAATCATTAATAATCTGACCTTCAGTGACCTCATCTAGTCCGGTTTATAAAGTGAACGCTGATCGCTGAGTAACAGGATTCCGGTTTAGTGCTGATGGGTAATCGGCTTGTTGTTTATATTAAAATAATGTATTTGACGCCGGGTCCTTCAGCGAGCTTAACTGTAAGGCCGGATTAATTTAGTCGCCGTGTAGGGGTTCTGCGCAAAGCCCGCCGCGTGATGAGAGAACGCCGTTACAGGTCGTCGGGGAGACGAGGGTCAATTATAGACCCCGGCGTGATGGGAGTGTGGCGCCGTTCAGCCAATCGGGGCTCTTTCCTGCCGCGCTCGCAGGACGCGCGCTGTAAATAGCGTGTCCTATCCCTTCAGGACTTCCCGTCTATTGTTGAGCGCATGCAGCGTTCCTTTACAGTCGGTTCTGCGAGAGGACACTGGACGGGGCTGATGGAGGTCGGGTGGTGGATTCGAAACCCGTGGCGTGGACCAGACGGCGTCCCGTCGTCTTCGGGCAGCGTGACAGTCACTCGGACCCGTTTACAGATCGCTGCTTATCCCGTCTGCTTTAATAGATCAAAAATAAACTCTAGGGGGCGACAGAAGACCCGGCCCTGATCCCTGGAGGTCATCTGTAAGGTTCTGGGAATCTATCCCATTAGATCCCGAATGTGCTCACCGGGGACCGCGGTTCTTCGACGTCTCCCCGGTGTCTCTGTGTGGGTGTAGGAACTGAGACGGTCCCAGGTTCCATTCCTGTGGGGTTGTTCTCCCGCATCCAGAGACATAGTCTGGGGTAAAAGCTGTGCTGAGTCGGGGGTTATTTCCCACGGTGGAGAACTGGAGGCATTCCAGCATCCAGTGGGTGAAGGGTTAGTGTGCACCACCCCAAAGAACTTCATTCCAGGACATACTGTACCGGTCCAAAGTCTGGCCACGCCCCCTTCATGCTCCATTACCATATTATTCCTATCCCAGCAGTGTCACTGAGGTGTTTCAATGAAACTACAGCAGTCTGTACTGTAGAACACTAACAGATGGACTATAGAACGGAGGTGGAGAACTGCGTGTGGGTGGATGTGGACCTCACCTGTGATGAGGTACTGGTACTTGTTGTCGAACCTGACTCCACATAGGCTCTCGGAGGCGTGTGGGTGGGTGTGTGTGGATGGATGGAGGTGTGTGGGTGGTGCCTGTGTGTGGGCGGGGCTTGTGGGTGGAGGTGGACCTCACCTGTGATGAGGTAGTGGTACTTGTTGATGATGAACCTGACTCCACACAGACTCTCGGAGGCATGTGGGTGGATGTGTGTAGGTGTATGTGTGTGGGCGGGCTTGTGGGTGGAGGCGGACCTCACCTGTGATGAGGTAGTGGTACTTGTTGATGATGAACCGGACCCCACACAGACTCTCGGAGGCATGTGGGTGGATGTGTGTAGGTGTATGTGTGTGGGCGGGGCTTGTGGGTGGAGGCGGACCTCACCTGTGATGAGGTAGTGGTACTTGTTGATGATGAACCTGACTCCACACAGACTCTCGGAGGCATGTGGGTGGATGTGTGTAGGTGTATGTGTGTGGGCGGGGCTTGTGGGTGGAGGCAGACCTCACCTGTGATGAGGTAGTGGTACTTGTTGATGATGAACCTGATTCCACACAGACTCTCGGAGGCGTGTGTGTGGATGGATGGAGGTGTGTGGGCGGTGCTTGTGGGTGGAGGCGGACCTCACCGGTGATGAGGTAGTGGTACTTGTTGTCGAAACTGACCCCACATAGGCTCTTAGAGGCGTGTGGGTGGGTGTGTGTGGATGGATGGAGGCGTGTGGGTGGGTTGGTGTAGGTGGATGGAGGCGTGTGGGCGGTGCTTATGGGTGGAGGCGGACCTCACCTGTGATGAGGTAGTGGTACTTGTTGATGTCGAACCTGACCCCACACAGACTCTCGGAGGCGTCGGTGTAGACGTGCTGGACGTGCTGGACTTTGTTGAAGCCTTTGTACATCTGCGGAACCAAACACAGAACCGTCTCAGCATTAGAACCACACCAGCGGAACCCGGTGGAATGGGTGTTCTATTAACACTCATCATGAACATGCTCATCTTCACAGATCTGCATTAAAAACACAGCACTTTGGACACGCCCCTTAACGTTCTCCACGTCCTCATGGTCTTGTAGTCCTACAGTTCCAGACTGTAGTCCATTATATCCTATCCCAGCAGTGTGACTGAGGTGGAGAAATGAACCTTCAGCAGCACTGCTGCACTAAAACCCCCTCAGTGCATCAGTGTCACTGCAATCCTCCACCCAAATGATACCTGTTCTGTGATGGAGAACCAACAGGGGGCGAACAACAACACAGATGGACTACAGTCTGGAACTATAGAACTACAAACTCCATCTGTATAGAGGATAAAGCAGGGGGCGTGGCCTAACGTTTACTGGTACTGTATATGATGGAGTAAACATCCGTTGGGCCCTTGACCTCCGGGTCATGTGATCGCTTTCACAGAGATGACTTGCAGAAATGTGATTTGCTTGTCCAGGAAGTCCCCGTTTAGAACCCCGCTCTCAGGACGCGGGGACGGACGGGTGGAGGGGGCAACGCTCCGGCGGTTCATGTGAAAGTTTGTGGAAAGTTCTTCGGGGTCTGAACGTTTAGTTTCGGATCGTTCTGAGCAATATTAATGAGATCCGCCAAGGTTCACGGAACCGACGTCCAGATAACGTCCAGATAACATCCATTTAAGGTCCTGATGTTTATCCAACTCTGTCCTGCCTCCCACCCACAGGGGGCGCCCATGTGTATCAGACTTTAGGGGACGTCACATGACCCCTACGACAAAGTATCTCACATTAGGGGACGATCATGTGACCCCTACGACAAAGTATCAGATTTTAGGGAACGTCACATGACCCCTACGACAAAGTATCTCACATTAGGGGACGATCATGTGACCCCTACGACAAAGTATCAGATTTTAGGGAACGTCACGTGACCCCTACGACAAAGTATCAGGCTTTAGGGAACGTCACATGACACCTACGACAGAACATCAGACATTAGGGAACGTCACATGACACCTACGACAGAACGTCAGACTTTAGGGGAAGGTCATGTGACCCCTATGACAAAGTATCAGATTTTAGGGGACGTCACGTGACCCCTACGACAGAACGTCAGATTTTAGGGAACGTCACATGACCCCCTAGGACCGAATATCAGACTTTAGGGGACGTCACGTGACCCCCTCGGACCGAATACCAGACTTTAGGGAAAGTCATGTGACCCCTACGACAAAGTATCAGATTTTAGGGGACGGTCCCCTGACCCCTACAACAGAATCTCACTTTAGGGACGGTCCCCTGACCCCTACGCCAAAATCCCCTTCAGGGACGGTCATGTGAACTTTAGGGAACATCATGTGACCCGTGCGTCAGGGTGGAGTGGGCGTGTACTTGCCTTCATCTGCTTGACGGTGTAGCGCATGGTGCCGAACGGACCGTCCTTCAGCAGCTTCTTCTCCACCACCTTGGCTCGGATCACTGAGGGGACAGAGACGGGTCAGGGTTATTTCGGTTCAGGTCACATGATCACGGCGGCGCAGCGTCGGAGTAAACACAGGAAGGAAAGCTGGATGTTCAGACGGTTGGTCCTCTCAGGTCCTCATCAAACAGGATTTCCTCTCAGAGACGTTTAGTCTCTGAATTCAGACACTCCACCATACCGGAGAACCTCCAACCACTGAGACCGCCGTCATGCTTTATACTGCAGCGGTGGGGGTGGGGCAGTGGTGGTGGTGGTGCAGTGGTGGTGGTGGTTCATCAGTGGTGGTGGTACAGTGGTTTTGCGGTGGTGGTGGTACAGTGGTGGTGGTTCAGCAGTGGTGGTGGTACAGTGGTTTTGCGGTGGTGGTGGTGCAGTGGTGGTGGTTCAGCAGTGGTGGTGGTACAGTGGTTTTGCGGTGGTGGTGGTACAGTGGTGGTGGTTCAGCAGTGGTGGTGGTACAGTGGTTTTGCGGTGGTGGTGGTGCAGTGGTTTTGCGGTGGTGGTGGTACAGTGGTGGTGGTACAGTGGTTTTGCGGTGGTGGTGGTACAGTGGTGGTGGTACAGTGGTTTTGCGGTGGTGGTGGTGCAGTGGTTTTGCGGTGGTGGTGGTACAGTGGTTTTGCGGTGGTGGTGGTACAGTGGTTTTGCGGTGGTGGTGGTGCAGTGGTGGTGGTTCAGCAGTGGTGGTGGTGCAGTGGTTTTGCGGTGGTGGTGGTGCAGTGGTGGTGGTGCAGTGGTTCAGCGGTGGTGGTGGTGCAGTGGTGGTGGTGCAGTGGTTCAGCGGTGGTGGTGGTGCGGTGCTGGTGTGGTTCAGCGGTGGTGGTGGTGCAGTGGTTTTGCGGTGGTGGTGGTGCAGTGGTGGTGGTGCAGTGGTTTTGTGGTGGTGGTGGTTCAGCAGTGGTGGTGGTGCGGTGCTGGTGTGGTTCAGCGGTGGTGGTGCAGTGGTTTTGCGGTGGTGGTGGTGTGGTTCAGCGGTGGTAGTGCAGTGGTTTTGTGGTGGTGGTGCAGTGGTTTTGTGGTGGTGGTGCAGCGGTTTTGCGGTGGTGGTGTGGTGCTGGTGTGGTTCAGCGGTGGTAGTGCAGTGGTTTTGTGGTGGTGGTGGTGTGGTGCAGTGGTTTTGTGGTGGTGGTGGTGTGGTGCAGCGGTTTTGCGGTGGTGGTGTGGTGCTGGTGTGGTTCAGCGGTGGTAGTGCAGTGGTTTTGTGGTTGGTGGTGGTGGTGGTGCAGTGGTTTTGTGGTGGTGGTGGTGCAGCGGTTTTGCGGTGCTGGTGTGGTTCAGCGGTGGTGGTGCAGTGGTTCAGCGGTGGTGGTGCAGTGGTTTTGTGGTGGTGGTGCAGTGGTTTTGTGGTTTTGTGGTGGTGGTGGTGTGGTGCAGCGGTTTTGCGGTGGTGGTGTGGTGCTGGTGTGGTTCAGCGGTGGTGGTGGTGCAGTGGTGATGTGTCTCCTCAGAGAGGGCACAATGGGGGTAGAACCAGGGCAGTATAAGGAAAGGATGAGGACAGAACGAGGGCAAGATGAGGGTAGAACAACGGCAGAATGGGGGCAGGGCTAGGGCAGGTCGGGGGCAGAATGAAGGGGCCAAATGAGGACAGGTCAGGGGCAGAACAAGGGCATGGTGGAGGCAGAATTGGGGAAGGAAGGAAGGAGACAGGTCAAGCACAAGGCGGGATGGAGCAGAATGACGGCAAGGCGAGGATGGAAGCAGGTCGGGGCAGAACAGGCTCAGGATGGGGGCAGGATGAGGGCTTTTCTTTATCTCTCTGTCTGGACTGAAACTGCGTCAGTCTAAACATCACTGTGGTCGATCCAGACACTCTGGGATGACGCGCGGCGCTCGCACCACCACCTCCACCTACACCGCCACCTAACCTCCACCACCTCCACGAGCCTCATTTGCAGCCGTGAATAGGCATTTCCTGCAGGGCTTCTCCCGTCCCCTGAGGAATATGGGCTGTTAAGCAGCCGGCGGCGCGCGCGTGTGTGTGTGTGTGTGTGTGTGTGTGTGTGTGTGTGTGTGTGTGTGTGTGAGAGAGCCCGGGGAAACCTGAGCGCTGGTGGAGGAATCTGGTGTAATGGAGGTGTTTGTTAGTTTTCTCCAGAGGAATTTCCTCTCCCCGTTTCCCAGCATTCCTGCGGCTCCTCCAGGAGGAACGGAACGTTCCAGCATGTTCTCCAGCACCGTGGGCCGGTTCTGTAATCAGACCAGCTTCGGTGTTCCACCCCCTTCAGGACCCTCAGAGCGTGGTTATGGACGCGGTCGGGATTTTGGGACTCAGGAGCCGACATGAGGAGGACATGATGTTCGAACCCTCTGTTATCAGGAGATCACGGTGGATACAGAGGTGTCCATGTTTACAACAGTCAGGACATGATCAGCTGCTTGTCCACCAGAGGGCACCCTGCAACTCTGCAGTAGTCATGACAACTGTTTGTAAATGAGGGAGTTTAGTAGCTTGTTGTTGATATGGATTTATATTAGTTATGGCAACCGTTGTTTGAGGGATTATCGTTGTCATAGAACTCCTGGTTTCTGGGGGATTATAGTAGTGGTGGCAACCGTTTGTAGGATTATAGCTGTGGCAATTATTGTTAATGAGGGATTATAATAGTTATGGCAACCATTGTTTGGAGAATTATAGTTGTCATGGAACTCGTTTGTGGGGGATTATAGTAGCCTGTGGCAACCTTTGTTTGAGGGAATGTAAAGGTTATGGCAACCATTGTTAGTTGGATTATAGTTGTGACAATCATTGTTAGTGGGGGATTATAGTGGCGATGGCAACTGGTTTATAAGGGATTATAAAAGTTGTGGCAACCATTGTTTGTAGAATTATAGTAGTTGTGGAAACCGTTAATTGTGGGATTATAATTGGTGTGGCAATCATAGATCCTGTGTTTTGGGGGGGGGGGGGTTTATATCTGTGGTGGAACATGTTATGTCTGGGGGATTTAATTAGTCATGGCAACCGGTGTTTTGGGGGGGGGGGGGTGTTATATCTGTGGTGGAACACGTTATGTCTGGGGGATTTAATTAGTCATGGCAACCGGTGTTTGGGGAGGGGGGGGTTATAGTGGTGGGGTCTGGGGGATTTATTATATCTGTTTGGGGAGGGGGTGGTTATATCTGTGGTGGAACATGTTATGTCTGGGGGATTTAATTAGTCATGGCAACCGGTGTTTGGGGAGGGGGGGGGTGTTATATCTGTGGTGGAACATGTTATGTCTGGGGGATATAATTAGTCATGGCAACCGGTTTGTTTGGGGACATGTTATGGGGGGATTTAATTAGTCATGGCAACCGGTGTTTGGGGAGGGGGGTTATATCTGTGGTGGAACATGTTATGTCTGGGGGATATAAATTAGTCATGGCAACTGGTTTGGGGATTATCTGTGGTCATGGGGATTTAATTAGTCATGGCAACCGGTGTTTGGGGAGGGGGGGTTATATCTGTGGTGGAACATGTTATGTCTGGGGGATATAATTAGTCATGGCAACTGGTGTTTGGGGAGGGGGGGGGTGTTATATCTGTGGTGGAACATGTTATGGCTGGGGGATTTAATTAGTCATGGCAACCGGTGTTTGGGGGGGGGGGGTTATATCTGTGGTGGAACATGTTATGTCTGGGGGATTTAATTAGTCATGGCAACCGGTGTTTGGGGAGGGGGGGTTATATCTGTGGTGGAACATGTTATGTCTGGGGATTTAATTAGTCATGGCAACCTGGTGTTTTGGGGAGGGGGGGGGTGTTATATCTGTGGTGGAACATGTTATGTCTGGGGGATTTAATTAGTCATGGCAACCGGTGTTTGGGGAGGGGGGGGGTTATATCTGTGGTGGAACATGTTATTGGTCTGGGGGATTAATTATAGTCATGGCAACCGGTGTTTGGGGGGGGGGGGTTTATCTGGTGGAACATGTTATGTCTGGGGGATATACAATTAGTCATGGCGTTGGTGTGGTGTTTGTATATCTGTGGCGGAGGAACATGGTTAGTGTCTGGGGGATTTAATAGTCATGGCAACCGGTGTTTGGGGGAGGGGGGGGGTGTTATATCTGTGGTGGAACATGTTATGTCTGGGGGATTTAATTAGTCATGGCAACCGGGTGTTGTGGGGGGGGGGGGGTTATATCTGTGGTGGAACATGTTATGTCTGGGGGATTTATTTAGTCATGGCAACCGGTGTTTGGGGGGGTGGTTATATCTGTGGTGGAACATGTTATGTCTGGGGGATTTAATTAGTCATGGCAACCGGTGTTTGGAGGGATTATAGTTGTGGTGGCAATTGTTTCTGAAGGATTATAGTAGTCATGGCAACCGTGAGCAATGTCGTAAACAGAACTGGGTCATTAGAACCTGAACCTGATCATTCAGAGGCGTGCTGTAGGGAATGTATCGGCTTCTAATTATAACCTCATTAATTAGATAAGCATGTAATGCACAGCTTCACACACACACACACACACTCACACACACACACACTCTCTCACACACACACACACACACACACACACACTTAAGTATCCATTCAGATATTAAAGCATCTTATTTGAATATATTATTAATGTGTTATTATTGGTTCTAAAGCAGATCTGAATTTTAAGACGTTCCGCTGACCCAATGAGACCATGTGACTGCACTACCCCCCCCCCCCCCCGCTCTCTCACGGCACTCCGCACCGTGGATCGTGGACCAGGCTTTTGGTTCTGACTGTGGTTCTGTGGCACTGTGGTTCTGACTGTGGTTCTCTGGTTCTGACTGTGGTTCTGAGTTTGACTGTGGTTCTGCGGTTCTGACTATGGTTCTGACTGTGGTTCTGCGGTTCTGTCTGTGGTTCTGACTGTGGTCCTGACTGTGGTTCTGCGGTTCTGACTGTGGTCCTGCTGTGGTTCTGCGGTTCTGGGGTTCTGACTGTGGTTCTGAGTTTGACTGTGGTTCTGCGGTTCTGACTATGGTTCTGACTGTGGCACTGTGGTTCTGACTGTGGTTCTCTGGTTCTGACTGTGGTTCTGAGTTTGACTGTGGTTCTGCGGTTCTGACTATGGTTCTGACTGTGGTTCAGCGGCGCTGTGGTTCTGTCTGTGGTCCTGACTGTGGCGCTGTGGTTCTGTGGTTCTGTCTGTGGTTCTGACTGTGGTCCTGACTGTGGCACTGTGGTTCTGTCTGTGGTTCTGCGGTTCTGACTGTGGCGCTGTGGTTCTGCGGTTCTGGGGTTCTCATACTTTGAAGCGGCGGCGCCGTGTCGGGGTCAGTAACCGGGCGGCTGAATGAAAGCGGAACACGGAACCGGGGCGGGCTCTTCAGCCCCTCTTAATGCCCCGTTCTGCGGCTGAACTGGGTACAGACCCAATCCCAGCGACCTTTCACCCCGCGCCTGTAAATGCCCCACTCTGCTGTCAAGTGCCTGGCCTCCACCCAAATCCCCACAATGGGTTCTGCCGGGGGGGGGGGGACACGGACGTTCCGGCTTAGGACGCCGAGACGAGTGGTGCCTTCGGCTGTGCAGCCTTTACAGCGTGTCCCCAAACTATTCAGACGCCCCGTATTTTAGAATGGAGATGATTGCGGGGGGGGGGGGGGTGGTAACGTTAAGGCGCACTGGGTGTGCAGTGCTCGCTCCCTCCTGCAGGTGGTGCTCGCGGTGAGCGGCTAGCTTGGACAGAGGGAGCGCCCTCTGGTGTGCACACACCGTCAGCGGTCATGGGACCGGGTCGGGGCCGGTACTCCCTGAACACAACTGGGATGAATTGGAATGCTGATTTAAGGGAAAATGCAGTTGAGTCAAATTAAAGCGACCAAGGGCGCCCCCTATCTGACATGCAACCGACACCAAACCGGAGGGCGCCCTCTGCTGACTTAATTTGACTCGAGGTTGACCAGAGGTTCCCCATGTCCATCCAGGGGAGAACGTTTCGGGCGCTGGGAAGATACACCCAGGACAGGGGGGGGCAATCTATAACTGGGCACACACTCACTAACACACTATAAAGGGGCAATTAGAGCAGCCAGTTCACCTTGAATCCATGTTCTTGAACTGTGGAAGAAACCCGAGTGGACACACACACTCTATATAGGGGCGATTTAGATGGAGGAAATGTACAACAGCCAATTCACCTTGAATCCATGTATTTCGACTGTGGGAGGAAGCCCATGTTCTCATGGACACGGGGAGGACATGCAAATTCCAACCTGACTAAGAGAGGAGAACATGCCAAACGCTGACCACCCTGACCTTTGATGTTTTAAAATGTCGGGGGGGGGGGGCACTTGTAGTTCTAGTCAAAGATTCCAGGTACTGGTTCTGATCCAGGGAGGCACGGTGGCTTAGTGGTTTAGCATGTTCTCCTCTCAGCACTAGGATTCCCGGTTCGAATCCCCATCTGGGTGGAGTTTGCATGTTCTCCCCTGTGTCCGCGTGGGTTTCCTCCGGGTTCTCCGGTTTCCTCCCACAGTCCAAAAACATGGATCAAGGTCAGGTGAATACTCCAGCTTGCCGCCACAGAGTGAGTGTGTGTGTGTGAGTGAGTGGGTGTCCAGTGATAGATTGCCCCCCCTGTCCTGGATGTATGTGCCCAGCGCTCGAAACGTTCTACACCGTGGATGGGCATGGGGAACTCCCCCCCGCGACCCGAAAATAGGATAAAGAGGAAGATGATGGATGGATGGGTTCTGATCCATGTTCTGTACTTGTAGCTTTGTGGCAACAGGTTAGGGAAGGCCCTGGCTCTGCGACCTGACCTGACCTTAGTGCCTGACCTGAGCGGAACATCGGTGTCCGACCCGAACGAAGCCGGGTTCGGTGAGAGGCGTGGTTCTGTTAGAGCTGCTTCAGAACCATGGAGTTGAGAGCCGGCGGTTCTCTTTGGCCCGATTGGACGGTTCCGCCGGTGTGTTTACTAACAAAGGCGTCGGAATTCTCAGCGAGTGGGTTCTGAGTGGGCAAAGACGCGGGCAGGTTCTCGGCGAGTGGGTTCTGAGTGGGCAAAGACGCGGGCAGGTTCTCAGCGAGTGGGTTCTGAGTGGGCAAAGACGCGGGCAGGTTTTCAGTGAGTGGGTTCTGAGTGGGCAAAGACGCGGGCAGGTACTCAGTGAGTGGGTTCTGAGTGGGCAAAGACGCGGGCAGGTTCTGAGTGGGCAAAGACACGGGCAGGTTCTGAGTGAGTGGGTTCTGAGTGGGCAAAGACGCGGGCAGGTACTCAGTGAGTGGGTTCTGAGTGGGCAAAGACGCGGGCAGTTTCTGAGTGGGCAAAGACGCGGGCAGGTTCTCAGTGAGTGGGTTCTGAGTGGGCAAAGACGCGGAACGTCCGCGGAACGCCACTATCATTCGGCAGCACATCGGCTTCCCCATTCATCCCTTAGACCTGCTGTAGAGTCATCACGCAGAACATCATTCATACAAGCAAACTCGATGTTCCACTCATTCACTAACTATTCAGGCTGATCCGGGTGCTGGGGCCTATCCCAGCACTCCTATAGCAAAACGGGGGGGGGGGGGGGGGGGGGGGTCACCCTGGACCGGTCGCCGGTCCGTCACAAAGGCAGGCACGTGATAATGTGATGTAATTTCACCTCACTGATTCACCTATAGTACCCTCGCAGACCCCCGGGAGAACATACCAATCTCAAACCAATCCCGATGCATGCCCGATGTCCGGTCCGGACTGCCCAGGCGTCAGTGGATTAGACGTTCTAAGCAGAGTCCGTTGACGCGGTCTGACGGCGGCGGCAGGCTGAATCTAATGGCTACGTTCTGCTGTCTATTTACGAGAGTGGGCGGGGTTAGCGGCTGTACTGCTGACGGCCACCAGAGGCGCCCTCTATATACCCTCTCTATTAAACTCACCTCCTCTATCTATATCATAATCACATCGTATACAGAGAGTTCTACAACCACAGAACGTGTATCATTAGGGTGGTGGATGATTCTCTGTACTGCAGTGACACCCACATGGTGGTGCAGGTGTGTTAGTGTGTGTTATTAGGGTGGTGGATGATTCTCTGTACTGCAGTGACACCCACATGGTGGTGCAGGTGTGTTAGTGTGTGTTATTAGGGTGGTGGATGATTCTCAGTACTGCAGTGACACTCACATGGTGGTGCAGGTGTGCGAGTGTGTGTCATTAGGGTGGTGGATGATTCTCTGTACTGCAGTGACACTCACATGGTGGTACATGGTGGTGCAGGTGTGTTAGTGTGTGTTATTAGGGTGGTGGATGATTCTCTGTACTGCAGTGACACTCGCATGGTGGTACATGGTGTTGCAGGTGTGTTAGTGTGTGTTATTAGGGTGGTGGATGTTTCTCAGTACTGCAGTGACACCCACATGGTGGTGCAGGTGTGTGTTATTAGGGTGGTGGATGATTCTCTGTACTGCCGTGACACTCAGATGGTGGTGCAGGTGTGTGTGTGTGTTATTAGGGTGGTGGATGTTTCTCAGTACTGCAGTGACACCCACATGGTGGTGCAGGTGTTTTGTGTGTGTTATTAGGGTGGTGGATGATTCTCTGTACTGCAGTGACACATGATGGTGCAGGTGTGC
>JAFMOC010000629.1:537500-595000 GCA_019802505.1 Corydoras sp. C115
TCCAGCGATAGATTGCCCCCCTGTGCTGGGTCTATCTGCCCAGCGCCCGAAACGTTCTCCCCTGGATGGGCATGGGGAACCCCCCCCCCCCCTGGAAAAAAGCGGAAGATAATGGATGGATGTTAATGTTTGTTAATTGATTACAGACGGTGGTTCTGACTGACCAGCAGCAGAGGGGCAGGTGGAGGTGGAGGTGGAGGTGGTTCTCTGACGGACTCGTGAAGGTGGAGAACATTAGGAGTGAGGTTATTAAATGGACGGGATAGGTCGGGTGTTTTGGAGACAAAGCTAGGGAGGTGAGATTGAGATGTTCTGGATATTTAATTAATTATTAATTACCGTCCATCGCTTTGGCTCCGCCTTCCTGATTCGGGACGTCCCGCAGAACGCCGTCCTCGGGGGTGGTGGTGGTGTGGTGGACCTTCATTGGCGTTGCGCCTCCATGCACATCCACCCTTCTGTGTGTAGCCAACTGCGTTCTATCCCGGTTGCTTGAACCTCCACTAGAAGTAGAACCATGAGTTCTGGTAATCGGGGCCTTGCAGGGGTGGAGGTGGAGGTGGGGTGGGGGGGTCAGGTGGAGGATCCATCGCTCATGGAGGCGCATGATGTGAGGAGCAGCCTTGTGCATGCGTGTTCCACCACGAGGCCCTCCGTATGATCGGCCACATTTCAGTTACATAAACGCAGCCCGTGTTCTACAACCACGCCGGCGCCGAGGAGAACGAGTTCTCCATCCAACAAACCCGCGGCGCTCCACCTCCTCTAATCCTCCACCCGGAGTCCGCGTCTCAAATTAATCTAATTAAAGTGGATCCGCCGCCCCGCACCGCTTATGTAAGACTTACCCTCAGGGTCAAGGTGCAGCGTTGTGTAACGACGGAGAACCTCCATCAGTGACTCCATCAGGACAGGAATCAGGATGGAGATCCATCATCCGTTCAATTCAGTTCAGCCAATCATCCACCCACATCTACACCCATCATCCACCCACATCTACACCCATCCACCATCATCCACCCAGATCTACACCCATCATCCACCCACATCTACACCCATCATCCACCCACATCTACACCCATCATCCACCCACATCTACACCCATCCACCATCATCCACCCACATCTACACCCATCATCCACCCACATCTACACCCATCATCCACCCACATCTACACCCATCATCCACCCACATCTACACCCATCATCCACCCACATCTACACCCATCATCCACCCACATCTACACCCATCCACCATCATCCACCCACATCTACACCCATCCACCATCATCCACCCACATCTACACCCATCCACCATCATCCACCCACATCTACACCCATCCACCATCATCCACCCACATCTACATCCATCATCCACCCACATCTACATCCATCATCCACCCACATCTACACCCATCATCCACCCACATCTACACCCATCCACCATCATCCACCCACATCTACACCCATCATCCACCCACATCTACACCCATCCACCCATGTCTACACCCATCCACCATCATCCACCCACATCTACACCCATCATCCACCCATCATCCACCCACATCTACACCCATTCACCCACAACTACACCCATCATCCACCCACATCTACACCCATCCATCATCCACCCACATCTACACCCATCCATCATCCACCCACATCTATACCCATCCAGCCATCATCCACCCACATCTACACCCATCCAATCAGCCTCATTCACTCCTCCATTCACATTCATCCATTTAATTTATCCATGTTTATCTTTATCCACCATCATCCATTCATATTCATTCATCCAAACATCAAAGTCGATTTATTCATCCACCCACCCATCATTCACCCATCATTCACCCATCATCCACCCATCATCCACCCATCATCCATCCATCCAGATGATGGTCATGTGGAGATGGTGTGTGTATTTAGTGTAGAAGGTCAGTAATGGAGGCACAGCCTCAGGTGGTGGGTGGAGTTGAGACAGCAGCGCTACATCAGCACTTTGATCTTTCCTTTGATCAGTCATGACCCCGAGCGCACCGCCGCTTCCTTCCTCTGTGCTCTGCGCTGAGCGTTCAGGTGGCCGATGATGATGATGATGATGATGATGATGGTGGTGGAGCTCAGAAACGCAGACTCACCGTGACGTTGAGGACAGAGTGGGTGGAGGAGGACATGGTGCAATCCGCTTTACAGAAGTTCAAAGTAAGAATGATGCTGCGTCTGAGGTTTAACGATATCTCGCACCACCACGCCACGCTCGCACCACCACGTTCGTACCACCACGTTCGTACCACCACGCTCGCACCACCACGATCGCACCACCACGTTCACACCACCACGTTCGCGTCACCCCGTTCGCACCACCACGCTCGCACCACCACGCTCGCACCACCACGCTCGCACCACCACGCTCGCGCCACCACGTTCGCGCCACCACGCTCGAACCACCACGCTCGCACCACCACGCTCGTACCACCACGTTCACACCACCACGCTCGCACCACCACGTTCGTACCACCACGCTCGCACCACCACGCTCGCACCACCACGCTCGCACCACCACGCTCGCACCACCACGTTCGTACCACCACGCTCGCACCACCACGTTCGCGTCACCACGTTCGCACCACCACGCTCGCACCGCCACGCTCGCACCGCCACGTTCGTACCACCACGCTCGTACCCCCATGTTCGCACCACCACGTTCGCACCACCACGCTCGTATCCCCACGCTCGCACCACCACGTTCGCACCACCACGCTCGCACCGCCACGCTCGCACCGCCACGTTCGTACCTCCACGCTCGCACCACCACGTTCGCACCACCACGCTCGTACCCCCATGTTCGCACCACCACGTTCGCACCACCACGCTCGTATCCCCACGCTCGCACCACCACGCTCGCACCACCACGTTCGCACCCCCACGCTCGTACCTCCACACTCGCACCACCACGCTTGTACCGCCACGCTCACACCACCACGCTTGTACCGCCACGCTCACACCTCCACACTCTTACCCCCATGCTCGCACCACCACTCTCGCACCGTCACACTCGCACCGCCACGCTCGCACCACCATGCTCACACCACCACGTTCACACCACCACGCTCGTACCACCACGTTCGTACCACCACGCTTGTACCGCCACGCTCACACCACCACGCTCGCACCACCACGTTCGTACCACCACGCTCGCACCACCACGTTCGTACCACCACGTTCGTACCACCACGCTCGCACCACCACGTTCGTACCACCACGCTCGCACCACCACGTTCGCACCACCACTCTCGCACCGTCACACTCGCACCGCCACGCTCGCACCACCATGCTCACACCACCACGTTCACACCACCACGCTCGTACCACCACGTTCGTACCACCACGCTCGCACCACCACGCTCGCACCACCACGCTCGCACCACCACGTTCGTACCACCACGCTCGCACCACCACGTTCGTACCACCACGTTCACACCACCACGTTCACACCACCACGTTCGCGTCACCCCGTTCGCACCACCACGCTCGCACCACCACGCTCGCACCACCACGCTCGCGCCACCACGTTCGCGCCACCACGCTCGAACCACCACGCTCGCACCACCACGCTCGTACCACCACGTTCACACCACCACGTTCACACCACCACGTTCGCGTCACCCCGTTCGCACCACCACGCTCGCACCACCACGCTCGCACCACCACGCTCGCGCCACCACGTTCGCGCCACCACGCTCGAACCACCACGCTCGCGCCACCACGCTCGTACCACCACGTTCACACCACCACGCTCGCACCACCACGTTCGTACCACCACGCTCGTACCACCACGCTCGCACCACCACGTTCGTACCACCACGCTCGCACCACCACGTTCGCGTCACCACGTTCGCACCACCACGCTCGCACCGCCACGTTCGTACCACCACGCTCGTACCCCCATGTTCGCACCACCACGTTCGCACCACCACGCTCGTATCCCCACGCTCGCACCACCACGTTCGCACCACCACGCTCGCACCGCCACGCTCGCACCGCCACGTTCGTACCTCCACGCTCGCACCACCACGTTCGCACCACCACGCTCGTACCCCCATGTTCGCACCACCACGTTCGCACCACCACGCTCGTATCCCCACGCTCGCACCACCACGTTCGCACCACCACGCTCGCACCACCACGTTCGCACCCCCACGCTCGTACCTCCACACTCGCACCACCACGCTTGTACCGCCACGCTCACACCACCACGCTTGTACCGCCACGCTCACACCTCCACACTCTTACCCCCATGCTCGCACCACCACTCTCGCACCGTCACACTCGCACCGCCACGCTCGCACCACCACTCTCGCACCGTCACACTCGCACCGCCACGCTCGCACCACCATGCTCACACCACCACGTTCGCACCACCACGCTCGCACCACCACGTTCACACCACCACGTTCGGTACCTCCACGTTCGCACCACCACGCTCGTACCACCACGCTCGTACCTCCACGCTCGCACCACCACGCTTGTACCGCCACGCTCACACCTCCACACTCTTACCCCCATGCTCGCACCACCACTCTCGCACCGTCACACTCGCACCACCACTCTCGCACCTCGACGCTCGCACCGCCACACTCGCACCACCATGCTCACGCCGCCACGCTCGCACCACCACTCTCGCACCTCGCCGCTTGCGCCGCCACGCTCGCGCCACCACGCTCGCACCACCACGCTCGCACCGCCACGCTCGCACCACCACGTTCGCACCACCACGCTCGCACCACCACGCTCGCACCACCACGCTTGTACCGCCACGCTAACACCTCCACACTCTTATCCCCATGCTCGCACCACCACTCACGCACCTCGACGCTCGCACCGCCACGCTCGCACCACCATGCTCACGCCGCCACGCTTGCACCACCATGCTCACGCCGCCACGCTCGCACCACCACTCTCGCACCTCGACGCTCGCACCGCCACGCTCGCACCACCACGTTCACACCACCACGCTCGCGCCACCACACTGCCCTGATCTCAGGTGATTCAGTTCGTTCCTGTGATTCTGATTCACAGACAGCTTGTCTTTATATAAATACAGCAGTCTAGTTTGGACACGTCCCCTTTTTGGCTCTCCATCATGTTCCCGTTGGTTCTGTTTGTTCCAAAAGTTTCTAAAATGTTGTGGTGATGAACCCGGTGGAACCACATCAGAGCGCAGGACAACTTCAAACCTGATTGTTCTTGGAGCGGTCACTCCGGCGCTGATTGCTCCAGCTTCGGTAATAGCGGCCCCTCCGCCCTCCGCCCTCGGCCCCATCCTTCATCTTGTTTGAATTGGAACTTCAGGTTCTCCTCCACCCTCCGTCATTGGCAGAACGTCGCTTTGATCTGTGAGGCCGCTGCGGTTCCAGAGCGTTTGACATCCATCTGCCGGTTCCCCGTTACAAACGAAACTTCCACCCCGACCCGGGACCTCGTCCCCCCGAGGACAGGGTTCTCCACCCGACCCGGGACTTCATCCCCTCGAGGACGGGGTTCTCCACCCGACTAGGGACCTCGTCCCCCCGAGGACAGGGTACTCCACCCGACCCGGGACCTCGTCTCCCCCGAAGACAGGGTTCTCCACCTGACGTCAGGCGAGTCTGGAATGTGCGAGCGCCCGGTCCGGAGGAGCCTGAGCATCTGGAGGAACGTTCTCCTTCTGGAATGCTGGGTTCTCTGGTTGTTGTTCTAATGTTCTCCAGGCCCGGCGTTGGCCCCGGGTGCGAGGGGTTCAGGAGGTCCGTTCACTCGGGAACCATGAGAGGAACATGCAAAAGAGAAGGGGAAGAAAGAAAGACAAGGAGTCTAGGTTTCTGGGTTAGAAAGTGGAACCCAGAACATTTCCTGCTGCTCCGTACTGCCCCCTCCAGGAATAGAACCCGGGACCTTCTTGCTACCCGCTGCGCCAGCACACTGCACCACCATACAGCGCCACCTTACAGCGCCACCACACAGCACCACCACCACACTGCACCACCACACTGCACCACCACACAGCACCACCACCACACTGCACCACCACACAGCACCACCACCACACTGCACCACCACCACACAGCGCCACCATACAGCACCACCACCACACAGCACCACCACACTGCACCACCATACAGCACCACCACCACACAGCACCACCACACAGCACCACCACCACACTGCACCACCACACAGCGCCACCATACAGCACCACCACACAGCGCCACCACACAGCGCCACCACCACACTGCACCACCACACTGCACCACCACCACACTGCACCACCACCACACTGCACCACCACACAGCACCACCACCACACAGCACCACCATACAGCGCCACCACACTGCACCAACACCACACTGCACCACCACCACACTGCACCACCACACTGCACCACCACACAGCGCCACCACACAGCACCACCATACAGCGCCACCACACTGCTCCACCACCACACTGCACCACCACACTGCGCCATCATACAGCACCACCACACAGCACCACCACACAGCGCCACCACACAGCGCCACCATACAGCACCACCACACAGCACCACCACCACACTGCACCACCACACTGCACCACCACACAGCACCACCACCACACTGCACCACCATACAGCACCACCACACAGCACCACCACCACACTGCACCACCACACTGCACCACCACACTGCACCACCACACAGCACCACCACCACACTGCACCACCATACAGCACCACCTTACAGCGCCACCACACATCACCACCACCACACAGCGCCACCATACAGCGTCACCACCACACTGCACCACCACACTGCACCACCACACAGCACCACCACCACACTGCACCACCACACTGCACCACCATACAGCACCACCTTACAGCGCCACCACACATCACCACCACCACACAGCGCCACCATACAGCGTCACCACCACACTGCACCACCACACTGCACCACCACACAGCACCACCACCACACTGCACCACCTTACAGCGCCACCACACAGCACCACCACCACACAGCGCCACCATACAGCGCCACCACCACACTGCACCACCACACTGCACCACCACACAGCGCCACCACCACACTGCACCACCACACTGCACCACCACACAGCGCCACCACCACACTGCACCACCACACTGCACCTCTACACCACCACAAAGCTCCGCATCGTAGGACCGCGGCTACCACCTCGGATGGCGTCTGCATGTCCTCTCTGTGCCCGAGGGACGTCTCCGGACTCCTCCCACATCCACAGACACGCCGAGGGGCCCCTACGAGGCTGTGAGGGTCCCGAAACAGGGTAAATAGGGGGCTCGCCACTGTGGCGCCACCTGATGGACGTGCCTCTATACCGGTACCCTCACCTGATGGCCTTTAACGTGGTGAGAATTCCACTCGAGGAAGAAACGGGGTGGTACCAAACATCTGACCGAACCACGACCCCGCGGAACGTCAGGCCTGAGGTCAACACAGAGGGTTCCGTAATGACGTGAGGACGGCGAGGAGGAGGCCGGGGTCAGGGGTGAGGGATCCCACAGCGCCCAAGGAGGAAGAGTGGGCGCTGAGTCACCGTGGAAATGGTCGGGGTCAGAGGGTTCCGAGCTGGACCACACCGGGGAGCCGGGGTTCTCATCCGGGATAAATATAGTCACGAGCTCAGAGCGGGTTACTCACCCGCGAAGTATGGAGGGTCGTACGGGGGACGAGGACGGGGGACGAGAACGTCATCACGGAACGTTTCCAGAACGCGCCGTCCGTACGTTTCACCGCAGGAGATTCCATCGGACGGGCCACGCCGCGGTTAGAACCGGAATATCGTTTAGGCTCACGGAGACGCTGTCTCACGGAACCCCGTCCACACGTTCCGTGTTCCGTCACCCTGCGGTTCCACCTCGCCCACGGAGCGCCGCAGGACGGGAATCCCCTTTGAGCCGACATACCCGCCGACTTTCTAACGCCGGTTCCACCCCCCTGTCGCCGTGGGGTCGTTTTTAAAAAGCGCTTCGTCGGCGTAAACGTCAGTGGGGGGGGGGGGGGAGGCAGGTAGAGGGGGCGGAGCTACGGTGGTTTACAGGTGGGATCTACGAGTGAGGATGGGGACGGCGGGTTGCGCTAGTGGAACTCCCACACAGGATGACGAGTCGACGACGAGTGGAGTTTGCATGTTCTCCCCGTGTCCATATGAGTCTTCACTCTCTCATGGAACCCGTCCACACGTTCTGCGCCGTGTTCCATCACCCTGCGGTTCCACCTCGTCCACGGAGCCGGTTCCGGCAGGTGGCAGATCGACCGCCGGACAGGGTGTCGCCGCCCTCCTGGCTGTTCCACCACACTGTAAAACCATTTAGACTGAGAACAACAAAATAACGTTCCCCACAGTGTCAGGGACAGAGACAGTAACCCCCACTGACCCTCAAATGAACCTGATGTGGGGATTAGCATGTTCTCCTCTCAGCACTGAGGATCCGGGTTCGAATCACGATCTGGGTGGAGTTTGCATGTTCTCCCTGTGTCCATATGAGTCTTTGCTCTCTCATAGAACCCGTCCACATGTTCCGTGTTCCGTCACCCTGCGGTTCCACTTCGTCCACGGAGCTGGTTCCACCCCTCTGTCGCCGTGTGGTCGTTTTTAAAAAGCGCTTCATCGGCGTAAACGTCAGGGGGGGGGTAGCAGGTGGCAGATCGACCGCCGGACAGGGTGTCGCCGCCCTCCTGGCTGTCCCACTGCACTGCAGAACCATTTAGACTGAGAACAATGAAAGAACGTTCTCCACAGTGTCAGGGACAGAGACAGTAACCCCCACTGACCTAACGTACCCTCAAATGAACCCAGGGGGGGTCTGACCAAACCCCGATAATAAAGCGGCAACGTGGGGGTTGGCATGTTCTCCTCTGGGGATCCGGGTTCAAATCCCAATCTGGGTGGTTTGCATGTTCTCCACATGTCCATATGAGATTTTTCCAGGTTCTCCGGTTTCCTCTCATAGTCCAAAAAACATGGATTCAAGGTGATTTGAAAATTCTTAATTGCCCCATATAGTGTGTGTAACTTAGCGCCCTGTCCTGGGGGTTTCTGCCCAGCGCCTGAAACCTTCTCCCCTGGATGGGCATGGAGAACCCCCCCCACTTCCCCCCATGACCTGATTACCAGTCTAATGTTAGGCCACGCCCCCTTCCTGCTCCATGTCCTCCACTTACCGTACAGTTCTATAGTTCCAGACTGTAGTGCATCTGTGTTCTGTGTTGTTGTTCGCCCCCTGTTGGTTCTCCATCACAGAACAGGTATCATTTGGGTGGAGGATTGCAGTGACACTGATGCGCTGAGGGGGTTTTAGAGTGTCATTTCTCCACCTCAGTCACACTGCTGGGATAGGATATAATGCTCCCACCCAATAAGCCCTGCTCTGTGGTGGTACTATTGGGGTTCTGAGCATTAGAACAGAGAACACAGTATGTACTGTAGAACACACAGATGGACTACAGGGTGGAGGTGGATCTGTACAGAACTGAGGACATGAAGGGGGCGTGTTCTAACGTCTGTCATTAAAGCTGAATCTGAAGTGAACATGGTGAGCTGCTTGATGTTCTCCTGCTCAGGTCCAGACTCCGCCCTCTATTCCGGAACACGCTGTGCTGTGGTCGCCGTGGTGCACCGCCACGTGAGGCCGCGTCCTCCCGCCCCGCGGTCTTGGTCCTAAGCATACGTCTCTGCGGAATCCATCCGTGGAGAGACGCACATTCCACACCGTCTGAGGGGACGTCCTCCGCCTTTCGGTTCCACCGTCTGGCGAGGGCGCCGTGTTGTGTCTAGGTGGAGCGGCTTCCTGCGCCGCCGATGGAACGCCAGATTGTGACGGTGCAGATAAAGATCCTCCACGCGGAACCCATACGCACCACCGCTCCGTATCGCCCTCTGTGGTCCAAACTGCGTATCGCACATGCATTTTGGATCTGAACACATGGTTCTAAAGGCATGTGGACATTCTGTGGTGTTTCCACAAGGGGGCAGTGTGGAGTCCATGTTCTCGCATCCCATGCATCCACCCCCGTGCTTTACGGAAGGTCTCGTAACGTTGCGGATCGGGTGGACGATTAAGGTCTAATCTCTAATCTCAACCCCCCCGCGGAACTTTAAAACCACCGCCCGAAATAGTCCCGGTGGTCAAATGAACCCTGGGGGTCTGACCCAACCCCGATAATAAAGAGCAGAACCGGGCGCCACGGCGACGTGGGGGTTGGCATGTTCTCCTCTGGGGAGCACTGGGGATCCGGGTTCGAATCCCAATCTGGGTGGTTTGCATGTTCTCCACATGTCCATATGAGATTTCTCTCATAGTCTAAAAAAACATGGATTCAAGGGGATTTGAAAACTCTTAATTGCCCCATATAGTGTGTGTGTATATCCTGGGTGTTTCTGCCCAGTGCCTGAAACTTTCTCCCCTGGATGGGCATGGAGAACCCCCCCCCCCCCCATGACCAGATTACCAGTCTAATGTTAGGCCATGCCCCCTTCCTGCTCCATGTCCTCCACTTACCGTACAGTTCTATAGTTCCAGACTGTAGTGCATCTGTGTTCTGTGTTGTTGTTCGCCCCCTGTTGGTTCTCCATCACAGAACAGGTATCATTTGGGTGGAGGATTGCAGTGACACTGATGCGCTGAGGGGGTTTTAGAGTGTCATTTCTCCACCTCAGTCACACTGCTGGGATAGGATATAATGCTCCCACCCAATAAGCCCTGCTCTGTGGTGGTACTATTGGGGTTCTGAGCATTAGAACAGAGAACACAGTATGTACTGTAGAACACACAGATGGACTACAGGGTGGAGGTGGATCTGTACAGAACTGAGGACATGAAGGGGGCGTGTTCTAACGTCTGTCATTAAAGCTGAATCTGAAGTGAACATGGTGAGCTGCTTGATGTTCTCCTGCTCAGGTCCAGACTCCGCCCTCTATTCCGGAACACGCTGTGCTGTGGTCGCCGTGGTGCACCGCCACGTGAGGCCGCGTCCTCCCGCCCCGCGGTCTTGGTCCTAAGCATACGTCTCTGCGGAATCCATCCGTGGAGAGACGCACATTCCACACCGTCTGAGGGGACGTCCTCCGCCTTTCGGTTCCACCGTCTGGCGAGGGCGCCGTGTTGTGTCTAGGTGGAGCGGCTTCCTGCGCCGCCGATGGAACGCCAGATTGTGACGGTGCAGATAAAGATCCTCCACACGGAACCCATACGCACCACCGCTCCGTATCGCCCTCTGTGGTCCAAACGGCGTATCGCACATGCATTTTGGATCTGAACACATGGTTCTAAAGGCATGTGGACATTCTGTGGTGTTTCCACAAGGGGGCAGTGTGGAGTCCATGTTCTCGCATCCCATGCATCCACCCCCGTGCTTTACGGAAGGTCTCGTAACGTCGGATCGGGTGAACGATTAAGGTCTAATCTCAACCCCCCCGCGGAACTTTAGAACCACCGCCCGAAATCGTCCCTTTACTCGAGACATGAACTCCACTAGACCCCTGAAGGTAAGCTGCGGTATCGGCCACCAAGATGTGCTCACCAAGCAGATCCTCTAAAGTCCTCCACCTAAGTTGGAGGCGGAGTCAGCACCTCCATCCTGTAGCATCATACTGCTGAAGGCCACGCCCATCAGGGACACTGTTTCTCTAAAGGGGGTGGACGTGGTCTGTAGCGATGTTCAGGCAGGTGGAGGTGTCACAGGAACGTCCTCATGGAGAAGGACACTGCCTCCACCCGCCGGTCTGCTTCCCATGATGCACCCTGCTACCATGTGATCACCGGGTCGGCAACTCGAATCCACGTTCCGGATCCGCTGACAGCCCGACGTCCCGGTTCGGAACCGTGGACACATTCCCCGGTCTCCCCGTTGTTGCCTATCCCGGCAGGTCATGGTTCTGCGGGTCTGAGGCATTTCCGTGGAACCCGCCTCCCGACCCCGCCCTCCGTCTGCGCCGCCAAACAAAGCCGGTTTGTTCCGCGCGCCGCCGACCCGCCGCGTCACCTGCTTCGCATTTGGAACCGAGTCCTGATGGACGAGCGAGCGAAGGGTCCCGCCCCCAAATAGAAACATTCCTGAGGAAACTTCCACTCTGGAACCTTCTGCCCACAGAAATAGGGACTCGGTGTTCCCGCCCGCCCGCCCGCCGCCTGTTTCCTGCAGCCGTTAATGAAAGCCAGATGAGGCTGTGAGCGCAACCGCTCGTTAGTCCTGCGGGGGGCGCGGCGGGTGCTCCGCGTGAGGAGGACGCGCGGTTCCAGGACGACCTGTTTACAATTTCCTCCCGCGGTCCAGAACCGGCGGAAAGGTGCCGACTTCAAAGCTAGCGCACAGCTGGCAGCGGAACACCTCCGGCGGGGGGGCGGGGGGGTTACGTAACCCCGATTATTTCAGGAGGGTTGTTACGAGTGTTTAGTTTCCAGGACGACTCGGGTTCCGTCCAAATACCGCGTGGGACAGAGCCGGGGGCCCGGGGGCTCCGAGTGAGGGGCTCCGGCTGTGGGTTCTGAGTAAAGGGCTCAGGGTGGGGGGGGTTTAACGGGTGGGGAAGGGGATTCTGGATGGGGAGGGCTCCATGGAGGGGTGTCTTGATGGGGGGGGGGGGGGCTGTTGGTGGGGGGGGCTCTAGGTGGGGGCTCTGTGTGGGTGGGGATCTGGGTGGGGGTGTTCTGGATGGGTGGGCGCTCTGGCTGTGGGTTCTGGGTGGGGGCTTCAGGTGGAGGGGCTCAGGATGGGTGGGGGGTGCTAGCTCCAGGTGAGGGGGCTCTGGGTGGGGGTGTTCTGGGTGGGTTGGGGGCTCTGTCTGTGGGTTCTGGGTGGGGGGGGTGTGGGGTGGGGGCTCCAGGTGAGGGGCTCTGGTAGGAGCTTTGGGTGGGGGCGCCGGGTGAGAGGCTCCAAGGGGGGGGCTTCGGGTGGTGGGGGCTCTGGTTGGGGGCACCAGGTGAGGGGCTCCAATGCGGGGGGGGCTCTGTATGAGTGGCTCTGGGTGAGGGGGGGGGCTCCAGGTGAGGGGCTCTGGTTAGGAGTTCTTGGTGGGGGCACCAGGTGAGGGGCTCCAAGGGGGGGGGGGGGGCTCTGTATGAGTGGCTCTGGATGAGGGGGGGCTCCAGGTGAGGGGCTCTGGTTAAGAGCTCTTGGTGGGGGCTCTGGATGAGGGGGGGCTCCAAGTGAGGGGCTCTGGTTAAGAGCTCTTGGTGGGGGCTCTGGATGAGGGGGGGGCTCCAGGTGAGGGGCTCTGGTTAAGAGCTCTTGGTGGGGGCTCTGGATGAGGGGGGGGCTCCAGGTGAGGGGCTCTGGTTAAGAGCTCTTGGTGGGGGCTCTGGATGAGGGGGGGCTCCAGGTGAGGGGCTCTGGTTAAGAGCTCTTGGTGGGGGCTCTGGATGAGGGGGGGGCTCCAGGTGAGGGGCTCTGGTTAAGAGCTCTTGGTGGGGGCTCCGGGTGAGAGGCTCCAAGAGGGGGGGGGGGGGGCTCTGTATGAGTGGCTCTGGATGAGGGGGGGCTCCAGGTGAGGGGCTCTGGTTAAGAGCTCTTGGTGGGGGCTCCAGGTGAGAGGCTCCAAGGGGGGGGCTCCAGGTAGGGGGGCTCTGGATGGGGGGGGCGCTCTGGATGGGGCTCCGGGTGATGGGCTCCAAGAGGGGGGCTTCGGGTGGGGGGAGCTCTGGATGGAGGGCTCTGGATGGGAGCACCAGGTGAGGAGCTCCAAGGGGGGGGCTCTGGATGGGGCTCTGGATTGGGGTTCTGGGTGAGGGGGGGCTCCGGGTGGGGTCTTCGGCTGTGGGTGGCATCCAGGTGGACACATACACATGAAGCACATCGGCTCTTGTCTTTTACAGGGGTGTGGATGCCGGGATAGGCCTCAGGCCTGGACAGTTGAGTAGCTGGTCGTTGTTCAGCATCACACGATATTCACAACAGAGAGCGGCCGCGTTCTATTTCACGCCCATATATGGGCATGACGAGGACACATGACTCGATTTGCATGTTAGAACGCTATTAGAACGTTCTCCCAACATCCCGGGATCAATTTCAATGTTGACCAATCACGACGCAGCACCATGTGTGCACACCCCCCTCTGAGCTGGGGATCTGGGTTCGAATCCCGATCTGGGTGGAGTTTGCATGTTCTCCCCGCGTGCTCATGGGTTTCCTCCACGTTCTCCGGTTTTCTCTCACAGCCCAAAACCGTGGATTCACGGTGAAGTGGCTAATCTAAATTGCCCCCATAGAGTGTGGGGAGGTTCCGTCCATCCGGCGTCATGGCGGTGGAGCAGCGGTCAGGCCGGGCTCCAGCCTCGCGGTTCCGGCAGCGTGGAACCCTCCATCGGAATGTCACACTGTGGTGTTCCGGCGATACAGACGCGAGTCCACCACGCACCTTAAAGGCTCTTCTGTCTGTCTGGCCATGTTCCTGTAAATCTCGCCCCCCTCCTCCACCCCCGGCGGGTGGGGGTGTTCTGTAGGTACGGGTCCTGCGGGCGCGCCGGGCCGACGCTGTCCGCTCTGTCTGGACAGTTTGCTGCAAATGACGGAGAATCGCATCGTAAACCGCGGCGGTGACGTCAGGGGTGGGGGGCAGGGGGCGCCGTAGAGCCAGGTGGAGCCGTACTGCGACTCGGAGGTGGATGTTTAATGAAGTCTGGGTTTAATGAGCGGATGATGAGTCAGCAGATTAAAGAACACAGACAGGACGCTGATGTTTATTATACAGCACTTACTGTGAGCGCAGGACACACTCCTTGTGAGGACCAGTCCTCTGTTAGGATCACAGGTGGGGTTCCCAATGCCCATTCAGGGGAGAACGTTTGGGGCGCTGGGCAGATACAGCCAGGTCAGGGGGGCAATCTATCACTGAACACACACTCACTCACACAGACACACTATATAGGGACAAAAGGATCAGGGTGTGGATTGGGGTGTGGAGCAGGGTGTGGTTCAGGGTGTGGATTGGGGTGTGGTTCAGGGTGTGGAGTGGGTGTGGTTCAGGGTGTGGAGTGGGGTGTAGATCTGGGTGTGGAGTGGGGTGTAGATCTGGGTGTGGAGTGGGGTGTAGATCTGGGTGTAGTTCAGGGTGTGGAGTGGGTGTAGTTCAGGGTGTGGAGTGGGGTGTAGATCTGGGTGTGGTTCAGGGTGTGGAGTGGGGTGTAGATCTGGGTGTGGTTCAGGGTGTGGAGTGGGTGTGGTTCAGGGTGTGGATTGGGGTGTAGATCTGGTTGTGGTTCAGGGTGTGGAGTGGGTGTGGTTCAGGGTGTGGAGTGGGGTGTAGATCTGGGTGTGGTTCAGGGTGTGGATTGGGGTGTAGATCTGGGTGTGGAGTGGGTGTGGTTCAGGGTGTGGAGTGGGTGTGGTTTAGGGTGTGGAGTGGGGTGTAGATCTGGGTGTGGTTCAGGGTGTGGAGTGGGTGTGGTTCAGGGTGTGGAGTGGGGTGTAGATCTGGGTGTGGTTAAGGGTGTGGAGTGGGTGTGGTTCAGGGTGTGGAGTGGGTGTGGTTCAGGGTGTGGAGTGGGTGTGGTTCAGGGTGTGGAGTGGGGTGTAGATCTGGGTGTGGAGTGGGTGTGGTTCAGGGTGTGGAGTGGGTGTGGTTCAGGGTGTGGAGTGGGGTGTAGATCTGGGTGTGGTTCAGGGTGTGGAGTGGGTGTGATTCAGGGTGTGGAGTGGGTGTGGTTCAGGGTGTGGAGTGGGGTGTAGATCTGGGTGTGGTTAAGGGTGTGGAGTGGGTGTGGTTCAGGGTGTGGAGTGGGTGTGGTTCAGGGTGTGGAGTGGGTGTGGTTTAGGGTGTGGAGTGGGTGTGGTTCAGGGTGTGGAGTGGGGTGTAGATCTGGGTGTGGTTCAGGGTGTGGATTGGGGTGTTGATCTGGGTGTGGTTCAGGGTGTGGAGTGGGTGTGGTTCAGGGTGTGGAGTGGGTGTGGTTCAGGGTGTGGAGTGGGGTGTAGATCTGGGTGTGGTTTTTTGGAGCGTCTACCGTGGACAGGGGCTCCCCCTAGTGTCTGAACCGGGTGGCACGCTCACTCACAGACATGACCGCTTCGCTCCCTTCAGCCCTGATCACACCAGAACAACGGGATCAACAGTAAAGGAACGTGTGCAGAACTCGACATGATGAGGTGGAGTGAGGACCGGAGAGGGGAGGGGGCTGCCCCCCCCCCCCCCCCCGTTGTACCCTCTCCGTACATCATTCAGATTTCAGTGTAAACGTACGGCGTCTGCTCCACGTGGAGATTATTATTGTTGTATGTAAACAAACCGCGTCCCGCGGCGCGGATCCCGCTGATGACATCACCCGGGCGCGGGTGCCGATCGCGCGTGCCAGACGGTTCCACCGCAGTGTTTGTCCCGACGCATTCCGGCTGCAGGGATGTGGCGCTGCTGCTGCATCTGTTGCCACGGCCACAGGAATCCTGAGAGCGCCGCGTCCAGAGGACTCTGTACGTCTGTCACATGACCGCCGTGTTATAACGAGTTATAACGAATAAACAATAATAAATATAATTAAATTAATTAAAAACTCCTGATATTGATTAATGATCCGCACAGCTGCAGTGCAACACACATACAATACACTAACACCGTTACAGCGTCCGGGGCAGGGCGGGGTCGGGACCGACGCGATGGGGGCAGGGCGGGGTCGGGACCGACGCGATGGGGGCAGGGCGGGGTCGGGACCGACGCGATGGGGGCAGGGCGGGGTCGGGACCGACGCGATGGGGGCAGGGCGGGGTCGGGACCGACGCGATGGGGGCAGGGCGGGGTCGGGACCGACGCGATGGGGGCAGGGCGGGGTCGGGACCGACGCGATGGGGGCAGGGCGGGGTCGGGACCGACGCGATGGGGGCAGGGCGGGGTCGGGACCGTCGCGATGGGGGCAGGGCGGGGTCGGGACCGACGCGATGGGGGCAGGGCGGGGTCGGGACCGACGCGATGGGGGCAGGGCGGGGTCGGGACCATCGCGATGGGGGCAGGGCGGGGTCGGGACCGACGCGATGGGGGCAGGGCGGGGTCGGGACCGACGCGATGGGGGCAGGGCGGGGTCGGGACCGACGCGATGGGGGCAGGGCGGGGTCGGGACCGACGCGATGGGGGCAGGGCGGGGTCGGGACCGACGCGATGGGGGCAGGGCGGGGTCGGGACCGACGCGATGGGGGCAGGGCGGGGTCGGGACCGACGCGATGGGGGCAGGGCGGGGTCGGGACCGACGCGATGGGGGCAGGGCGGGGTCGGGACCGACGCGATGGGGGCAGGGCGGGGGTCGGGACCGACGCGATGGGGGCAGGGCGGGGTCGGGACCGACGCGATGGGGGCAGGGCGGGGTCGGGACCGACGTGATGGGGGCAGGGCGGGGTCGGGACCGACGTGATGGGGGGCAGGGCGGGGTCGGGACCGACGCGATGGGGGCAGGGCGGGGTCGGGACCGACGTGATGGGGGCAGGGCGGGGTCGGGACCGTCGTGATGGGGGCAGGGCGGGGTCGGGACCGACGTGATGGGGGCAGGGCGGGGTCGGGACCGTCGTGATGGGGGCAGGGCGGGGTCGGGACCGTCGTGATGGGGGCAGGGCGGGGGCGGGACCGTCGTGATGGGGGCAGGGCGGGGTCGGGACCGTCGTGATGGGGGCAGGGCGGGTCGGGACCGTCGTGATGGGGGCAGGGCGGGGTCGGGACCGTCGTGATGGGGCAGGGCGGGGTCGGGACCGTCGTGATGGGGCAGGGCGGGGTCGGGACCGTCGTGATCGGGCGGGTCGGGACGTCGGGGGGGCAGGGCGGGGTCGGGACCGACGTGATGGGGGCAGGGCGGGGGTCGGGACCGACGTGATGGGGGCAGGGCGGGGTCGGGACCGTCGTGATGGGGGCAGGGCGCGGGGTCGGGACAGAACGTGCCGGGGGCAGGGCGGGGTCGGGACCGTCGTGATGGGGGCAGGGCGGGGTCGGGACCGTCGTGATGGGGGCAGGGCGGGGTCGGGACCGTCGTGATGGGGGCAGGGCGGGGTCGGGACCGACGTGATGGGGGCAGGGCGGGGTCGGGACCGACGTGATGGGGGCAGGGCGGGGTCGGGACCGTCGTGATGGGGGCAGGGCGGGGTCGGGACCGTCGTGATGGGGGCAGGGCGGGGTCGGGACCGTCGTGATAGGGCGGGGTCGGGACCGTCGCGATGGGGCAGGGCGGGGTCGGGACCGTCGTGATGGGGGCAGGGCGGGGTCGGGACCGTCGTGATGGGGGCAGGGCGGGGTCGGGACCGACGTGATGGGGGCAGGGCGGGGTCGGGACCGACGTGATGGGGGCAGGGCGGGGTCGGGACCGTCGTGATGGGGGCAGGGCGGGGTCGGGACCGACGTGATGGGGCAGGGCGGGGTCGGGACCGTCGTGATGGGGGCAGGGCGGGGTCGGGACCGTCGTGATGGGGGCAGGGCGGGGTCGGGACCGACGTGATGGGGGCAGGGCGGGGTCGGGACCGACGTGATGGGGGCAGGGCGGGGTCGGGACCGTCGTGATGGGGGCAGGGCGGGGTCGGGACCGTCGTGATGGGGGCAGGGCGGGGTTCGGGACCGTCGTGATGGGGGCAGGGCGGGGTCGGGACCGTCGTGATGGGGGCAGGGCGGGGTCGGTCGTGGACCGTCGTGATGGGGGCTGGGCGGGGTCGGGACCGACGTGATGGGGGCAGGGCGGGGTCGGGACCGACGTGATGGGGGCAGGGCGGGGTCGGGACCGTCGTGATGGGGCAGGGCGGGGTCGGGACCGTCGTGATGGGGGCAGGGCGGGGTCGGGACCGTCGTGATGGGGGCAGGGCGGGGTCGGGACCGTCGTGATGGGGGCAGGGCGGGGTCGGGACCGTCGTTGATGGGGCAGGGCGGGGTCGGGACCGTCGTGATGGGGGCAGGGCGGGGTCGGGACCGTCGTGATGGGGCAGGGCGGGGTCGGGACCGTCGTGATGGGGGCAGGGCGGGGTCGGGGGACCGTCGTGATGGGGGCAGGGCGGGGTCGGGACCGTCGTGATGGGGGCAGGGCGGGGTCGGGACCGTCGCGATGGGGCAGGGCGGGGTCGGGACCGTCGTGATGGGGGCAGGGCGGGGTCGGGACCGTCGTGATGGGGGCAGGGCGGGGTCGGGACCGTCGTGATGGGGCAGGGCGGGGTCGGGACCGTCGTGATGGGGGCAGGGCGGGGTCGGGACCGACGTGATGGGGGCAGGGCGGGGTCGGGACCGTCGTGATGGGGGCAGGGTGGGGTCGGGACCGACGTGATGGGGCTCTATGACTGACTGGGAGTCTGTTACTGACTCTGTGACTCTGACTCTGTGACTGACTCTGAGTCTGTGACTCTGACTCTGTGACTGACTCTGTGACTGACTCTGAGTCTGTAACTCTGACTCTGTGACTTTGACTCTGTGACTCTGACTCTGTGACTCTGTAACTCTAACTAACTCTGTGAGTCTATGACTCTGACTCTGTGACTGACTCTGAGTCTGTGACTCTGACTCTGTGACTGACTCTGAGTCTGTAACTCTGACTCTGTGACTGACTCTGTGAGTCTGTAACTCTGACACTGTGACTGACTCTGTGAGTCTGTAACTCTGACTCTGTGACTGACTCTGTGAGTCTGTAACTCTGACTCTGTGACTGACTCTGTGAGTCTGTAACTCTGACTCTGTGAGTCTGTAACTCTGACTCTGTGAGTCTGTAACTCTGACTCTGTGAGTCTGTAACTGTGAGTCTGTAACTCTGACTGTGAGTCTGTAACTCTGACTCTGTAACTGACTCTGAGTCTGTGACTCTGACTCTGTGAGTCTGTAACTCTGACTCTGTGCCTGACTCTGAGTCTGTGACTCTGACTCTGTGAGTCTGTAACTCTGACTCTGTGACTCTGACTCTGTGAGTCTGTAACTCTGACTCTGTGACTGACTGAGTCTGTGACTCTGACTCTGAGTCTGTGACTGACTCTGTGAGTCTGTGACTGACTCTGTGAGTCTGTGACACTGACTCTGTGACTGACTCTGTGAGTCTGTGACTCTGTGACTGACTCTGTGAGTCTGTGACTCTGTGACTGACTCTGTGAGTCTCTGACTCTGTGACTGACTCTGTGAGTCTGTGACTCTGTGACTGACTCTGTGAGTCTCTGACTCTGTGACTGACTCTGTGAGTCTGTGACTCTGTGACTGACTCTGTGAGTCTGTGACTCTGTGACTGACTCTGTGAGTCTCTGACTCTGTGACTGACTCTGTGAGTCTGTGACTCTGTGACTGACTCTGTGAGTCTCTGACTCTGTGACTGACTCTGTGAGTCTGTGACTCTGGCTCTTTGTCTGTGAGTCCGTGACTCTGTTGCCTGATTATCGGAGTTCCGATTCCACCCCCGGGTCTTGTTGTGTTGTGAGGTCAGTTCACATTCTTATGACGCTTCATCAGCTCAGTCCACCCTCCCGGTCTTTGAGGCCTGTCCCGTCCCTTTTCCAGGAAATTTTGTTTTTGTGTCATGATAAAACCGACATCCTTCCCAGAATACCTCACTACCTAAACAGCCCCGCCCTCGCAGCCCCGCCCTCGCAGCCCCGCCCTCGCAGCCCCGCCCTCGCAGCCCCGCCCTCGCAGCTCTGCCCTCGCAGCCCCGCCCTCGCAGCCCCGCCCTCGCAGCTCTGCCCTCGCGGGCCTTTGATCAGAACCATCAGGAGTGTGTTCAGATGGAGGTTCTGGTGAGCGGCCCGGTGTGTAATGAGGTGTGTGAATGGACCTGACGATGACCGGAGCGAGTCCTGTGTGTGTGTGTGTGTGTGTGTTGCGGTTCTGATGGGAACGGGCCGGGTCGAGTCGGGTTCCACGGCAGTGCACATGTTCTCCTGACGTTTGTGTTTGTTTTGCCTGCAGAGTGCCCCGCCCACGTTTCCCGTCGTGGTGAAGATGGGCCACGCCCACGCCGGAGTGGGAAAGGTGAGAGGAGGACGTTCTGCTACCTCATTACCTCACACACACACACACACACACACACACACACACACACACACACACACTCACACTCACACACACACACTCACACCAGAGTAGTAAACAGAACTCCACAAATAACTCTTAATAAGTGTGTGTGTGAGTGTGCGTTTGTTCGTGTGTTTGTGCGTTGGTGTGTGTGTCTGTGAGTGTGTGTTTGTGCGTGTTCGTGTGTTTGTGCATTGGTGTGTGTGTATGTTTGTGCGTGTTCGTGTGTTTGTGCGTTGGTGTGAGTGTGTGTGTGTTCGTGTGTTTGTGCATTGGTGTGTGTGTATGTTTGTGTGTGTGTTTGTGCGTGTTTGTGTGTTGGTGTGTGTGTGAGTGTGTGTATGTTTGTGCGTGTTTGTGCGTTGGTGTGTGTGTGTGTGTGTGAGTGTGTGTATGTTTGTGTGTGTGTTTGTGCGTGTTTGTGTGTTTGTGCGTTGGTGTGTGTGTGTGTGTGTGTGTGTGTGTTTGTGCGTGTTCGTTGTGAGTGTGTGTGTGTGTGTGTGTGTGTTTGGCGTGGTGTGTGTACGTTGTTTGTGCGTTGGTGTGTGTGTGTGTGTGTGTATGTTTGTGTGTGTGTTTGTGCGTGTTGTGTGTTTGTGCGTTGGTGTGTGTGTGTGAGTGTGTGTGTGTTTGTGCGTTGGTGTGTGTACGTTTGTGTGTGTGTTTGTGCGTGTTCGTGTGTTTGTGCGTTGGTGTGTGTGAGTGTGTGTGTTTGTGCCTGTTCGTGTGTTTGTGCGTTGGTGAGTGTGTGTGTGTGTGTGTGTTGGAGGGTGTGGTACTCAATGTTTATGCTCTCAGTTCTGTGTTGTGTGAGTGTAAGGTGGGGGTGGGGGGTGTTTGTTTTTTTTTGGGGGGGGGGTGCGCCCCGACATAATGTCTTAATGTCTGCCCCACAGGTTCTGCCCCACAGGTTCTCAGAGGGGGTGACAACAGGGGGGGCTGCTGTCCTCACACACCCCAACAGAAAAGGGGTGGGGGGTTCCCATCCAAGGGAGAACGTTTCGGGTGGTTACACCCTGGGGCAATCCATCACTGAGCACACACTCACTCACACACACATACATTCTATGGGGCAATTTAGAAAAGCAAGTGCACCTTGAAGGGGGGCAAACTGCACAGAGGAACGACATTCCTGTTCTCTTGCAGATCAAGGTGGAGAACGCGGACGATTTCCAGGACATCACCAGCGTGGTGGCGCTCACCAAGACCTACTCCACCACAGAACCCTTCGTGGAATCCAAGTACGACATCCGGATCCAGAAGATCGGCAGCAATTACAAAGCCTACATGTGAGTCTCTGTGGCAGGGTGGTGGCGCTAGAGGAACAGGCCCGTGTGGAACGTGGAACGTGGAAGGTGGAGGGCCGGGAACCTCCGACCTTTATGAGAGCGCAGGAACGCCGTCCACAAACCGAGCGGGACCTGCCAGCACATAACTGTGTGGCGCGCTCGCCGTGCGCCACCGCCCGCGTATTTAAAGCGGAGGCCTGAGCGCCGCCTCCACCGCACACGTTCTCCCGGAGATCCGCGCTCCCGGGGCTGCACCCTCCCGTCCAGGACGAAGCGGCGGCGTCTCCGTGGGCCGGGCCTGACCATTATGTGGCGAGCCTCCGAGCCGGCGGCCGTCCCGGTCGCACCCAGGCGCTGCAGGCCGTTCTCCGTTACGGGTTCTCTCACTAAATCTCGACTGTAATTATAATAATGGGTGGAGTCAGGAACCGTCATGGCAACCGGGCGTCACACGTCGCGTGCATGCTCCCAACTTAGTGTGCTGTGGGTGGAGGGGGGGGGGTTCTTTATTATGCCGGCAGGACCGTACCACAACGAGAGAACCAAAAGCACGGAGGTTCCGGCAATTCTATCACTTGACACTCACACACACTCTATGGGGCAATTTAGAGCAGACAATTCACCTTGAATCCATGTTTTAGGACTGTGGGAGGAAACCGGAGAACCTGGAGGAAACCCACGCGGATGCGGGGAGAACATGCAAACTCCAGCCAGATCAGGATTCCAACCTGGATCCCCAGCACTGAGAGGAGAACATGCCAATGCATGACACTCGCTTTGATTTTTTCACTTTGGACACACTTGATATAGGGGCAATTTAGAGCATTCAGTTCACCTTGAACCCATGTTTTTGCACTGTGGGAGGAAACCGGTGAACCCGGAGGAAGCCCATGTGGACACGGGGAGAACATGGAAACTCCATCCAAATTGGGATTCGAACCGGGAATCGCCAGCATGGAGAGGAGAACATGCTAAACACTACATCATCGTGCCTCATTAAATATTATTATTATTATGTATAATAATATTGCGGGGGGGGGGGGGGGGCATGGGTGTCATGTCCATCCTGGGGAGAACGTTTATCTATCACTGGACACACACTATATAGGGGCAATTTAGATAGAGGAAATGTACAACAGCCAATTCACCTTGAATCCATGTATTTAGACTGTGGGAGGAAGCCCAGAGAACCCAGAGGAAGCCCACATGGACACGGGGAGAACGTGCAAACATCATATCCAAATTGGGATTCAAACCTGGATCCCAACTGCTGAGAAGAGAACATGCCAAACTCTGCACCACCAGGGCACGCCATTTTTCATTTTATTCATTCATCCATTATCTTCCACTTTATCCTCTATTAGGGTCGGGGGGGGCGGGTTCCCCATCCAGGGGAGAACGTTTCGGGTGCTGGGCAGGACGCACACAAAGTTGATATAGGGGCAATTTAGAGCATCCAATTCACCTTTAACAAAGTTGATATAGGGGCAATTTAGAGCATCCAATTCACCTTTAACAAAGTTGATATGGGGCAATTTACAGCATCCAATTCACCTTTAACAAAGTTGATAGGGGAAATTTAGAGCATCCAATTCACCTTTAACAAAGTTGATATAGGGGCAATTTAGAGTATCCAATTCACCTTTAACAAAGTTGATATAGGGGCATTTTAGAGCATCCAAGTCACCTTTAACAAAGTTGAAATAGGGGCAATTTAGAGCATCCAATTCACATTTAACAAAGTTGATATAGGGGCAATTTAGAGCATCCAATTCAACTTTAATCCATGTTTTTGGACTGTGGGAGGAAACCGGAGAACCCAGAGGAAACCCACAGAGACACGGGGAGAACATGCAAACTCCACCCAAACTGGGATTGTTCCGGGCGTCTCAGCTCCTCGCCGTTCTGCGTCTGTACGTCTGTGGAGACGTTCCGCCTGCGGGGTGCAATGTGGAACTCAGCTTGAGAACCAGGAGGTGGATGCTTCACCTCCGCCCTACAGAACCCGGGATTCAGGCGCTCCTTCTGCGGAGGAGAACATGCCAAACTCCTGAGTCACAGAACGGGACCTTGAGCCCCGTCTTGGGCGCCCATGCTCTCGTTCTGACCTCCTCCGTTCTGACTCTGAGTCACGATCCTAACCCCGTGTCTCGTGTTGGAGAACCTCCACCCCCCCGTACGCTCTGAGGGTTCTGTTTGCAGAACGTGCACCGCGCCTCGTGTCTGCTCCACCCGCTGATTCGGGGCTGTGACCTCATCGGCGTGAATGAGAGGAGGAGGAGGAGGAAGGTGGGTGATGAAGATAGCGACGGCATGAATCATCCACCCTAATCTGCACAAAGCAAACACAGCGCCCCCCGTGTTCTACAACATGTCGTAACCTCGGTTCCCCTCCTCCGGAACGTGGACTCGCCGCGGCGGTCGCTCCGCGGCGTGGTGGTGGTGCAGTGACGTGGTTAATCTGTCTGAATCACCTCCCTTTGTTCTTCTCTCTGTGTGTGTAGGAGAACCTCTATCTCAGGGAACTGGAAGGCCAACACCGGTTCCGCTATGCTGGAGCAGATCGCCATGACGGACAGGTGGGTCTGAGGAACCATGGGTAATAAATAACGCCGATGTAAACGTTAACTACACCCATGATTCACAGAGTTCAAAGTCTCCACCTCACGGCTTCCCAAAAATATTTACCCCCCCTCCATGTTCTCACACTCTTACTTCTCCATGGGTGTTTAATGTTCTATAAACAGTGGCGCTCTGACGGTTTGGCGGGTTGCTATTTAAACTCGGACTAAATTTGGACTCGGTGCACTGCTCCATGAGGTTCTCCATGTTCCTGTGAATGGAGAACCCTCAGTATAAACTTAGAGCATCCAATTCACCTTTAAAAAAGTTGATATAGGGGCAACTTGGAGCATCCAATTCACCTTTAACAAAGTTGATATAGGGGCAATTTAGAGCATCCAATTCACCTTTAACAAAGTTGATATAGGGGCAATTTAGAACATCCAATTCACCTTTAACAAAGTTGATATAGGGGCAATTTAGAGTATCCAATTCACCTTTAACAAAGTTGATATAGGGGCAATTTAGAGCATCCAATTCACCTTTAACAAAGTTGATATAGGGGCAATTTAGAACATCCAATTCACCTTTAACAAAGTTGATATAGGGGCAATTTAGAGTATCCAATTCACCTTTAACAAAGTTGATATAGTGGCAACTTAGAGCATCCAATTCACCTTTAACAAAGTTGATATAGTGGTAACTTAGAGCATCCAATTCACCTTTAACAAAGTTGATATAGGGGCAATTTAGAGCATCCAATTCACCTTTAACAAAGTTGATACAGGAGCAACTTAGAGTATCAAATTCACCTTTAACAAAGTTGATATGGGGCAATTTAGAGCATCCAATTCACCTTTAACAAAGTTGATATGGGGGCAATTTAGAGCATCCAATTCACCTTTAACAAAGTTGATATGGGGCAATTTAGAGCATCCAATTTACCTTTAACAAAGTTGATATAGGGGCAACTTAGAGCATCCAATTCACCTTTAACAAAGTTGATATAGGGGCAATTTAGAGCATCCAATTCACCTTTCTATGTTCTATGGATCTGCGTTTCATTGGTTTTAGTATTTAATGTTCTATATCCAGGTGCCGCTCTGACGGTTCGGCGGGTTGCTATTTAAATGGTACCTGGACTCCATGAGGTTCTCCATGTTCCTGTAGATGGAGAACCCACAGTATAGTGTGTTCCATGGATCTGCGTTCCGTCAGATTTAATAGCGTTCCATCGGTGGCGCCTGTGTTGATGCTCCACCACCTAAACAGAGAACGTCCGGCCTGCGTCCGTCTGCTTTGTTTAAATAGCAGCGCTGTGTGTGAGGGTCTCCCCGATGGGCGTGGCCGTCTCTCAATGCACCGTTTAAATAGCAACCCGCCGAACCGTCAGAGCGCCACCGTTTGTAGAACATTAAACACCCATGGAGAATTAAGAGCGTGAGCACGTGTCCTTTAGCGGGTGTCCCGTCGTCGCGCGGACACGCCCACGGTCGGCGGGTCTCTGAAGCGGGTTCCCGTGTCCTTGTCTAAGCCTGGTTCTGTCTGGGTTCCGTCCTCAGGTACCGCGTGTGGGTGGACTCGTGCTCTGAGATGTTCGGCGGTCTGGATGTCTGCGCCGTGAAGGCCGTCCACGGAAAAGACGGCAAGGATTACATAATCGAGGTAAACCGACCCGTCCCCCCTGTCCCCCCTGTCGAGAACACGTTCCGGTTCCGAGGTCATTAGAACCTTCAGGGATCGGGAGGTGTTGAGTCTGCACATGCGTGTTTAAATGAATCGGCTTCACGGAACCAAAACGGGGGGGCGTGGGGGGCAGCGGGGGGGCAGTTCAGGCGGGGCAGCACACTGGGGTGTGGTTCTTAAACCTTTAATTAGAACCCTGATTTACATACCGGATGATTCATGGCAGAACCAGGCGGCTCCATCTGCACCATCAACCACCAACACCCATACCCACGGAACCACCGGCCTACTGTTAGGCCACGCCCCCTTCTCCATGTCCTCCACTTACCGTACAGTTCTATAGTTCCAGACTGTAGTGCATCTGTGTTCTGTGTTGTTGTTCGCCCCCTGTTGGTTCTCCATCACAGAACAGGTATCATTTGGGTGGAGGATTGCAGTGATGCTGATGCGCTGAGGGGGTTTTAGTGCAGCAGTGCTGCTGGGATAGGATATAACGCCCCCACCCAATAAGCCCTGCTCTGTGGTGGTACTATTGGGGTTCTGAGCATTAGAACTGAGAACACAGTATGTACTGTAGAACACACACAGATGGACTACAGGGTGGAGGTGGAGAACTACAAAGTCCAGCTTTACGGTAAGATGGTAAAAAATGGGGCGTGTCCTAACTTTTGAAAATTAAGCGATGCGGTGCGAGGGGGCGTGGCCTAATTCTGAATAAAGCCCATAAAGAGGTGTTCTGAGTCTGTAGTGGAGAACAGTGAACGCTGATCGCTGAGTAACAGGATTCCGCTTTTAGTGTTTATATTTCAAATAATGGTATATCTTAGGGCGTTTTAGCTCTTGTTTTAGCATGTTCTTTCAGCGCTAAATAATCAAGTATTGTATATCGAAATTGGGCGGCACGGTGGGCTTAGTGGTTGGCATGTTCTCCCCTCTCAGCGCTAGGGGTTCCCGAATGTTCGTAATCAGGGGTGGCACATCTGGGTGGAGTTCTCCACTGTTCTCCCCGTGTCCGCGTGTCCACGTGGGTTTCCTCCGGGTTCTCCGGTTTCCTCCCACAGTCCAAAAAACATGGATCAAGTCAATCGAGTTCTCCAAATTGCCCCATATAGAGTGTGTCTGTGTGAGTGAGTGTGTGTCCAGCGATGGATTGGCGTCCTGTCCTGGGTCTATCTGCCCAGCGCCCGAGACGTTCTCCCCTGGATGGGCATGGGGAACCCCACCGCGACCCTAATAGAGGATAAAGCGGGAGATAATGAATGAATGAATGTATTGTATATCAGGGGCGGTACGGTGGCTTAGTGTTTAGCATGTTCTCCTCTCAGCGCTAGGGATTCCCGGTTCGGATCCCCATCTGGGTGGAGTTTCCATGTCCTCCCCGTGTCTGCGTGGGTTTCCTCCGGGTTCTCCGGTTTCCTCCCACAGTCCAAAAACATGGATCAAGTCAATTGAGTTCTCCAAATTGCCCCATATAGAGTGTGTGAGTGTGTGCCCAGTGATAGATTGCCCCCCCTGTCCTGGGTGTATCTGCCCAACGCCCAAAACGTTCTCCCCTGGATGGACATGGGGAACCCCCCCCCCACCCCGCGACTCTAATAGAGGATAAAGTGGGAGATAATGAATGTATTGTATATCAGGGGCGGCACGGTGGCTTAGTGGTTTAGCATGTTCTCCTCTCAGCTCTAGGGATTCCCGGTTTGAATCCCCATCTAGGTGGAGTTTCCATGTCCTCTCCGTGTCCGCGTGGGTTTCCTCCGGGTTCTCCGGTTTCCTCCCACAGTCCAAAAAACATGGATCAAGTCAATCGAATTCTCCAAATTGCCCCATATAGAGTGTGTCTGTGTGAGTGAGTGTATGTTTAGTTATAGATTGCCCCCCTGTCCTGGGTCTATCTGCCCAGCGCCCGAAACGTTCTCCCCTGGATGCACATGGGGAACCCCACCGCGACCCTAATAGAGGATAAAGTGGGAGATAATGAATGAATGAATGTATTGTATATCAGGGGCGGCACAGTGGCTTAGTGGTTGGCATGTTCTCCTCTCAGCGCTAGGGATTCCCGGTTCGAATCACCATCTGGGTGGAGTTTCCATGTCCTCCCCGTGTCCACGTGGGTTTCCTTCGGGTTCTCCGGTTTCCTCCCACAGTCCAAAAACATGGATCAAGTCAATTGAGTTCTCCAAATTTCCCCATATAGAGTGTGTCTGTGTGAGTGAGTGTGTGCCCAGCGATGGATTGGCGCCCTGTCCTGGGTCTATCTGCCCAGCGCCCAAAACGTTCTCCCCTGGATGGGCATGGGGAACCCCCCCGCGACCCTAATAGAGGATAAAGTGGGAGATAATGAATGAATGAATGTATTGTATATCAGGGGCGGCACAGTGGCTTAGTGGTTTGGCATGTTCTCCTCTCAGCGCTAGGGATTCCCCGTTCGAATCCCCATCTGGGTGGAGTTTCCATGTCCTCCCCGTGTCCACGTGGGTTTCCTCCGGGTTCTCCGGTTTCCTCCCACAGTCCAAAAAACATGGATCAAGTCAATCGAATTCTCCAAATTGCCCCATATAGAGTGTGTATGTGTGAGTGAGTGTATGTTCAGTGATAGATTGCCCCCCTGTCCTGGGTGTATCTGCCCAGCGCCCGAGACGTTCTCCCCTGGATGGGCATGGGGAACCCCCCCCCCCCCCGCGACCCTAATAGAGGATAAAGCAGAAGATAATGGATGAATGTATTGTATATCACACACTGATACCAATGTGAAGCTCAGAGGGGTGTGGTGTTGATGATGATGTCACGGCTGGACACACGGCTCAGCCAATCAGATTTAAGGAGGGGAAGTATCTGTTTTATATCAGGTTCCTTAGGACGTGATGTCATGAATTTACCCCCCCCCCCGCCCCCGCCCCCGTCCCTAAAATAAAACCTTGTAGTAACAGATTAGTAACCGCAAGCGAGAACCTTCAGACCGTTCCGTCATGACCACACCTCATCAGTGTCCTCAGCCGATTGGACGGACCCTCCGCCCGGTGCCACCAACCGTGAGACTCCGCCGTCGTCACATGACCTCCTCCCTCAGACTCCTCCGGCAAATGATTGCAAGCTGTCGGTGCCGCGGGGGAGCCGAGCCGAACCGAGTCGTGGTCCCGCCTCCAGCAGGGGACGCACAGAGGGTTCTTTGTTTCGGCTCGGCGTGTTATTACATCACGCACCGCGGAACATGCCAAACACCTCCACCGGGTCCGGACGTCACCGCCGGCGTCCCGACTCATTTATAAGCACGGTTCTGTACCGTATGAGGACGGCGCGGTGGCGGGGTGGTTAGCATGTTCTCCTCTCGGTGCTGAGGTTCTAGGTTCGAATCCCGATCTGTTCTCCTGGTGTCCACATGGGATTCCTCGGATTCCTTCGGTCGGTGGTGATGGAGGGTGGTGGAACCAGGGATGTGAGGAAGGAACCAAAGAATTAAACAGTGTTGAGGTTTTAGGTTCGAATCCCGATCTGGGTGGAGTTTTCATGTTCGCCACATGTCCACATGGGATTCCTCAGGGTTTTGCGTGCAGCGTGGGCGATCGTTCAGTGGTGATGGAGGGTGGTGGAACCGGGGATGTGAGGAAGGAACCAAAGAATTAAACAGTGTTGAGGTTTTAGGTTCGAATCCCGATCTGGGTTGAGTTCTCATGTTCTCGTGTCCATATGGGATTCCTCAGGGTTCCGGGTGCAGCGTGGACGATCGGTCAGTGGTGATGGAGGGTGGTGGAACCGGGGATGTGAGGAAGGAACCAAACTTTGGTTTTAGTTGGCTGAGGTTTTAGGTTTGAATCCCGATCTGGGTGGAGTTCTCATGTTCTCGTGTCCATATGGGATTCCTCAGGGTTCCGGGTGCAGTGTGGACGATCGGTCAGTGGTGAGGGAGGGTGGTGGAACCGAGGACGTGACGAAGGAACCAAACTTTGGTTTTAGTTGGCTGAGGTTTTAGGTTCGAATCCCAATCTGGGTGGAGTTTCCATGTTCTCCACGTGTCCCTGTGGGTTTCCTCCGGGTTCTCGGTTTTTCTGGTTACAGTCTGGATTCGCTATAAATTGCCCCATCTAAATTGCCCCATATAGAGTGCATTGCATGTTAGTATGTTCTCCTTTCAGCACTGAGGTTCTAGGTTCGATTCTGGGTGTTTTCATGTTCTCCACATGTCCACATGGGATTCCTCAGGGTTCTCGGTTTCTCTGGTTACAGTCTAAAAACATGGATTTGCAATAAATTGCCCCATCTCAATTGCCCCATATAGAGTGCATTGGAACCCTGAAAAATTTTCAGCCATAAGTTTAAAAAACGCTCAGCGCTGGAAACGTAATTAATAGTGCAGAGGTGTGGTGGTTGGCATGTTCTCCTTTCAGCACTGAGGTTCTAGGTTCGATCTTCTCCACATGTCCACATGGGATTCCTCAGGGTTCTGCGTGCAGCGTGGGCAATCGGTCAGTGGTGATGGAGGGTGGTGGAACCGGGGATGTGAGGAAGGTACCAAAGAATTAAACAGTGCTGAGGTTTTAGGTTCGAATCCCGATCTGGGTGGAGTTCTCATGTTCTCGTGTCCATATGGGAATCCTCAGGGTTCCGGGTGCAGCGTGGACGATCGGTCAGTGGTGAGGGAGGGTGGAGGAACCGAGGACGTGAGGAAGGAACCAAATCGAATCCCGATCTGGGTGGAGTTTCCGTGTTCTCCACGTGTCCCTGTGGGTTTCCTCCGGGTTCTCTGGTTTCTCTTATTTCTCTGGTCTAAAAAAAAATGGATTCAAAGTAAATTGCCCCATCTAAATTGCCCCATATAGAGTGAATTGTCACCCCAAACAATTTTCAGCTGTACGCTTAAAAACGCTCAGTGCTGGAAACTTAATTAATAGCGCAGTGCTGTAGTGATTGGCATGTTCTCCTTTCAGCACTGAGGTTCTACGGTAGGTTCGAATCCCGATCTGGGTGGAGTTTCCATGCTCTCCACGTGTCCCTGTGGGTTTCCTCCAGGTTCTCGGTTTCTCTGGTTACAGGCTTAAAAAATGGATTCAAGGTAAATTGCCCCATCTAAATTGCCCCATATAGAGTGCATTGGCACCCCAAACAATTTTTAGCCGTACACTTAAAACATCTGGACATGAGCCAATCACGTCGCAGCGGAACACTACGCCACCGCGGTCTTCACGTCTAGAGGAGAGAACGGAGAACCCCCACCCAGACACTTGCCCCACCCGTGAGCTGCCCCAGGGCCTGTTTATGAATCAGAGCCCACGCAGATGGAGGTCTCGGTGCGACGGGACCCCCCCCGCTCCGGCCCCCGTAATCTGGGCAGAGCGATGGAACCACGGCGCGAGCGGTCTGGAGGGTCCTGGGCAGACCGTGTGCTGTAACCGCAGCGGGGCAGATAACGTGAAGGGCAGACGGCTGAAGTCACCCGGGGCCCCCGAGGAAGGAAAACACGGCGTTCTCCAGCCGCTCGTCAGGGTTATTTATAGCCGAGCGGGGCGCATCCTAATGACCTCACGCCCCCGAGCGGCCCCGCGGGGGCGCCTCCCACCGTTTACGTTGATGATGTTCCAAGTGAGATACGGAGCGCCGGCCGCCTCGGCTCCGGGTGATGTCATGGCGCTGGAACCGGATCGTGAGCGGTGCGTTCCGCCCGGATTACGTCAGATTATCGGCGTTGAGGAGATCGGTTCTGAAACGAGAAATAAAAATTTTAAAAAATTTTAAAAAACAGCGGAGCGTATGCTGCGGAGCTGCCATGACCCTGCTGAGACACTAGAGGGAGCCTGTTCCACTCCTCTATAGACGTGCGTCTGCGTGTCTTGTGTGTCAGGCGGAGGTGACGTCCGTCACTGGCGTGCAGTAAGTCGCCGACAATCTTCTAACTGTCAGTCATGTCATAAGGCCTATCCCGGCATCTCAGCACAGTGCAGCAGCAGGACCGGATCAATGACCTTTTGACCTTTTTGTTTTTTTATATCTCAAGTAACACAACACACACACACACACACACACACACACACACTGAGTGAAGTGAGCACAGCACCCGGGGGGCAATCAGGATTAGGGGCCTTGCCCAAGTGCACTTCAGCTGTAATACTTGGTGGGAGCAGGAATTGAACCTGGGACCTTCAACTCACAAGGCTGGTTCCACAGATTAACACAGATTAAACTGCAGATTAGCACAGATTAAACTGCAGATTAACACAGATTAAACTGCACAGAGTAACACCGATTAAACTGCAGATTAACAGATTAAACTGCAGATTAACACAGAGTAACACCAATTAATCTGCAGATTAACAGATTAAACTGCACAGATAACTCAGATTAAACTGCAGATTAACACAGAGTAACAGAGATTAAACTGCAGATTAATATAGAGTAACACAGATTAAACTGCAGATTAACACAGAGTAACACAGATTAAACTGCACAGAGTAACACCGATTAAACTGCAGATTAACAGATTAAACTGTACAGATAACACAGATTAAACTACACATTAACACAGAGTAACACAGATTAAACTGCACAGAGTAACACCGATTAAACTGCAGATTAACAGATTAAACTGTACAGATAACACAGATTAAACTACAGATTAACACAGATTAAACTGCACAGATTAGATAATAATTAATCTGTTAGTCTGTGTTAATCTGTGCAGTTTAATCAGTGTTAATTTGTGTTAATCTGTGTTACTCTGTGTTAATCTGCAGTTTAATCTGTGTTAATCAGTATTAATCTGTGTTAATCTGCAGTTTAATCTGTGTTACTCTGTGTTAATCAGTATTAATCTGTGTTACTCTGTGTTAATCAGTGTTAATCTGTGTTAATCAGTATTAATCTGTGTTACTCTGTGTTAATCTGCAGTTTAATCTGTGTTACTCTGTGTTAATCTGCAGTTTAATCTGTGTTACTCTGTGTTAATCAGTATTAATCTGTGTTACTCTGTGTTAATCAGTAATAATCTGTGTTACTCTGTGTTAATCTGCAGTTTAATCTGTGTTACTCTGTGTTAATCAGTATTAATCTGTGTTACTCTGTGTTAATCAGTATTAATCTGTGTTACTCTGTGTTAATCTGCAGTTTAATCTGTGTTACTCTGTGTTAATCAGTATTAATCTGTGTTACTCTGTGTTAATCAGTATTAATCTGTGTTACTCTGTGTTAATCTGCAGTTTAATCTGTGTTACTCTGTGTTAATCAGTATTAATCTGTGTTACTCTGTGTTAATCAGTATTAATCTGTGTTACTCTGTGTTAATCTGCAGTTTAATCTGTGTTACTCTGTGTTAATCAGTATTAATCTGTGTTACTCTGTGTTAATCAGTATTAATCTGTGTTACTCTGTGTTAATCAGTATTAATCTGTGTTATCGCTGGCGGTCAGTTGAGATGCAGCATGTAAAGAACAGATTCCTTATTTGGACGTGGTCTGATCTCGGGACGGGAGGAGGTTCCGTCCTGTCTGATGGAAGTCCCCTCACCTCCCGGGGGGGGGGGGGGGGGGGTGTTGACGTTTACTATGAGACTCGGGACGTGAGCGGACGCTCCGAGCTCCGGAGATGATGACACAGCACATTCCAAATGTACAGCGTTCCTCAGAGGACAACTCAGAGTGAAGACATACACCACCACCACCACAGATACAACACTGTCCTGATGTACACACACACACACACACACACACACACACACATACTTACACACACTTACACACTAACACACACACACACACATATATACACACACTTGCACACTAACACACACACACACACACATATATACACACACTTGCACACTAACACAAACTCTCTCTCACACACACACACACATATATACACACACACTTGCACACCAACACACAAACTCTCTCACACACACACATATACACACACACATATACACACAAACACTCACACACACACACATTTACACACTAACACACAAAGTCTCACACACATATATACTTACATAGACACTTACACACACACATATATATATATACACACACACATTCACACACACACACTCACACACATATATATATATATATATATATATATATATATATATATATATATATATATATATATATGTGTGTGTGTGTGTGTGTGTTATATAATGCGGTGTGTGTGTCAGTGAGTGAGTGTGTGTGTGTGTGTGTATATATGTGTGTGTATGCGGCTCTTATCTGTTTTTCTGAGACGTTAAACTTTAATCCAAATTAAACAACCAAGGACACACACTGTGACACAAGGACACACACTGTAACACAAGGACACACTGTAACACAAGGACACACACTATGACACAAGGACACACACTATGACACAAGGACACACACTGTGACACAAGGACACACACTGTAACACAAGGACACACACTATGACACAAGGACACACACTGTAACACAAGGACACACTGTAACACAAGGACACACTGTAACACAAGGACACACACTATGACACAAGGACACACACTATGACACAAGGACACACACTGTAACACAAGGACACACACTAACACAAGGACACACACTGTAACACAAGGACACACTGTAACACAAGGACACACACTGTAACACAAGGACACACACTGTAACACAAGGACACACTGTAACACAAGGACACACACTGTAACACAAGGACACACTGTAACACAAGGACACACACTGTGACACAAGGACACACACTGTAACACAAGGACACACTGTAACACAAGGACACACACTATGACACAAGGACACACACTATGACACAAGGACACACACTGTGACACAAGGACACACACTGTAACACAAGGACACACACTATGACACAAGGACACACACTGTAACACAAGGACACACTGTAACACAAGGACACACTGTAACACAAGGACACACACTATGACACAAGGACACACACTATGACACAAGGACACACACTGTAACACAAGGACACACACTAACACAAGGACACACACTGTAACACAAGGACACACTGTAACACAAGGACACACACTGTAACACAAGGACACACACTGTAACACAAGGACACACTGTAACACAAGGACACACACTGTAACACAAGGACACACTGTAACACAAGGACACACACTATGACACAAGGACACACACTATGACACAAGGACACACACTGTAACACAAGGACACACTGTAACACAAGGACACACACTATGACACAAGGACACACACTATGACACAAGGACACACACTATGACACAAGGACACACACTGTAACACAAGGACACGCACTGTAACACAAGGACACGCACTGTAACACAAGGACACGCACTGTAACACAAGGACACGCACTGTAACACAAGGACACACTGTAACACAAGGACACACACTATGACACAAGGACACACACTATGACACAAGGACACACACTGTAACACAAGGACACACGCTGTGACACAAGGACACACACTGTGACACAAGGACACACACTGTAACACAAGGACACACTGTGACACAAGGACAAACACTGTAACACAAGGACACACACTGTAACACAAGGACACACACTGTAACACAAGGACACACACTGTAACACAAGGACACACACTGTGACACAAGGACACACTGTAACACAACGACACACTGTAACACAAGGACACACACTATGACACAAGGACACACACTATGACACAAGGACACACTGTAACACAAGGACACACACTGTAACACAAGGACACACACTGTGACACAAGGACAAACACTGTAACACAACGACACACTGTAACACAAGGACACACACTATGACACAAGGACACACACTGTGACACAAGGACACACACTGTAACACAAGGACACACTGTGACACAAGGACAAACACTGTAACACAAGGACACACACTGTAACACAAGGACACACACTGTAACACAAGGACACACACTGTGACACAAGGACACACACTGTAACACAAGGACACACACTGTAACACAAGGACACACACTGTGACACAAGGACACACTGTAACACAACGACACACTGTAACACAAGGACACACACTATGACACAAGGACACACACTATGACACAAGGACACACTGTAACACAAGGACACACACTGTAACACAAGGACACACACTGTGACACAAGGACACACTGTAACACAAGGACACACACTGTGACACAAGGACACACTGTAACACAACGACACACTGTAACACAAGGACACACACTATGACACAAGGACACACACTATGACACAAGGACACACTGTAACACAAGGACACACACTGTGACACAAGGACACACTGTAACACAACGACACACTGTAACACAAGGACACACACTGTGACACAAGGACACACACTGTAACACAAGGACACACTGTGACACAAGGACAAACACTGTAACACAAGGACACACACTGTAACACAAGGACACACACTGTGACACAAGGACACACACTGTAACACAAGGACACACACTGTAACACAAGGACACACACTGTGACACAAGGACACACTGTAACACAACGACACACTGTAACACAAGGACACACACTATGACACAAGGACACACACTATGACACAAGGACACACTGTAACACAAGGACACACACTGTAACACAAGGACACACACTGTGACACAAGGACACACTGTAACACAACGACACACTGTAACACAAGGACACACACTATGACACAAGGACACACACTATGACACAAGGACACACTGTAACACAAGGACACACACTATGACACAAGGACACACTGTGACACAAGGACACACTGTAACACAAGGACACACACTGTGCTCTCGGTTTGTCTTTGTTTTGCGCCTCCACCTTATCGCTCTGCTGCTTATGAGACACTCAGCTTCCCCCCCTTCTGTTTACATGAGCTCACGGACACCAGTCATTGGCCAATGAGTGGTATACCACCACAGAGCAGGGCTTATTGGGTGGGGGCATTATATCCTATCCCAGCACTAAAACCCCCTCAGCGCATCAGTGTCACTGCAATCCTCCACCCAAATGATACCTGTTCTGTGATGGAGAACCAACAGGGGGCGAACAACAACACAGAACACAGATGCACTACAGTCTGGGACTACAGAACTGTAGGGTAAGTGGAGGACATGAAGAAGGGGGCGGATTATTTTCTTTACATACATACAGGACACGCCCCCTTAATACATAATATATATTAATAAATACAGGACACGCCCCCTTTCTGCTCTCCACCTCCACCCTGTAGTCCATCTGTGTGTGTTTTACAGTACATACTGTGTTCTCTGTTCTAATGCTCAGAACCCCAATAGTACCACCACAGAGCAGGGCTTATTGGGTGGGGGCATTATATCCTATCCCAGCAGTGTGACTGAGGTGGAGAAATGAAGCTCCAGCAGCACTGCTGCACTAAAACCCCCTCAGCGCTTCAGTGTCACTGCAATCCTCCACCCAAGTGGAGGACATGGAGAAGGGGGCGTGGCCTGTAGTCTTTGGACTGTGTACTGTAGTCATAATCATCACGGAGAACGTCTGGCGTTCCCGTCGGCGTGAGCGTCATGCTGAATCACTGCAGGTCTGAATTACAGGAGGGCGGGGCATGTCGGGGGGGGGGCGCTGTTTGAAGTGGGGTGGCGGGGCAGCGGTCGCCGCGGTTACGAGGAGCAGACGGACCCTCCCTGCTGCGTGCGGAAGGCGTTACGAGCTGCGGTTGCTTTGTTTGGGCGGCGTGTGCGTCACATGTTTCACTGCAGCGCGACACCAGCGCCGGCGCCAGAGAGCAGAACCAGCTGACGGAACACAGCGCTGATCCCGGGACTGTCCTGCAGGGGGCGGCGTGTCCTCTTTATTTATTCATCTTCATATCGAGAACATCGACGTAACGCTGAGCGTACAGCCGAGTCCGTTTGTTTATTATGGGATTTAATCAGCGGCGGGTTCTTCAGGTTCTTCAGGTTCTTTAGGTTCTTCAGGTTCTTTGGGTTCTTCAGGTTATTTAGGTTCTTCAGGTTATTTAGGTTCTTCAGGTTCTTTAGGTCTTAAGGTTCTTCGGGTTCTTCAGGTTCTTTAGGTTCATTTGGTTCTTTAGGTTCATTTGGTTCTTTAGGTTCTTCAGGTTCTTCAGATTCATTTGGTTCTTCAGGTTCTTCAGGTTCATTAGGTTCTTTGGGTTCTTCAGGTTCCTTATGTTCTTCAGGTTCTTTAGGTTGTTTTGGTTCTTCAGATTCTTCAGGTTCTTTAGGTTCTTTTGGTTCTTCAGGTTCTTTAGGTTCTTCAGGTTCTTTAGGTCTTAAGGTTCTTTAGGTTCTTCAGGTTCATTTGGTTCTTTAGGTTCATTTGGTTCTTTAGGTTCTTCGGGTTCTTTAGGTTCTTCAGGTTCTTCAGGTTCTTCATGTTCTTTAGGTTCTTCAGATCCTTCAGGTTCTTTAGGTTCTTCAGGTTCATTAGGTTATTTGGGTTCTTCAGGTTCCTTATGTTCTTCAGGTTCTTTAGGTTGTTTTGGTTCTTTTGGTTCTTCAGGTTCTTTTGATTCTTCAGGTTCTTCAGGTTCTTTAGGTTCTTCAGGTTCTTCAGGTTCTTTGAAGGACTAAAACATCTGAATCACAAATGGATCTTAATTATATTTTATACTTAATTGTTCCGAGGGCGGCATGGTGGTGTAGTGTATAGCATGTTCTCCTCCAGGTTCGAATCCCAATCTGGGTGGAGTTTCCATGTCCTCCCCATGTCCGGGTTTCCTCCGGGTTCTCCGGTTTCCTCCCGTAGTCCAAAAACATGGATTCAAGGTGAATTGAATGCTCTAAATTGCCCCAAGGGCACTTGCTCAAGGGCTCTTCAGCTGTAGTACTTGTTGTGATCGGGATTCGAACCCGGGACCTTCAGGTCGCAAACCTACAACCGCCCTACTCTGCAATCACCCCCCTCCCCCCGCGCCGCATACCCCCCCCTCCACAGAGCTGTTCAGGACCAATGCCCCCCCCCCCCCTGCACTGTGATGGGACCGTCCCCGTCGGTTCTCTCAGCTGCCTCCGTCTCGGTTCCCTCTGCATTCCTTCAGGCCTCGGTTTGTCCCGGCGCCCGTCCCCCACGGCCCCGCCCATTTCCCGTTTGGACACGCCCCCTCGGCCGGCACGGCCGCAGACGCGTGCGTGAGTCAGTGTGGCGAGACCGACTTTACGGCCGGCCGGGTTCCCTGTCGCAGAACCTCTGATTTAAGAGTTTCCGAGCGGAACGTTTATTGCCCTGCTGAGAACCCGCCAGGAACTCCGCCCACTTCTGCTCCGTTTCCATGAAGAAGCATCACTCAGCTTCAGGTTCCTCGTCATCTCCACGTTCTCTCGGTTCCTCTCCGGTTCCACTGTTCTCTGCAGATTGGGTTCCATGACCAATCACACCTCCTGAACTCACCCGTACAGACTTTGGTCAAAAGTTTGGAGCCACGTCCAATCAGAACGTAGATGTTTGGGATCCAACTGATGATGATGATGATGACATTGGCGTGATTGATGGCACCAGGCGGGCTGTTCTGAGTTTTTCAGTTCTCTTTGGATTTTTACTCACAACAACCTCCAGATATCGAAGGTTGAGTTCACCCTGTGGGTAAATGTTGGGGTTTGGACCTTGGCGTGGTTGTTGGTACCAGACAGACTGATTGGAGAACTTCTAGACCCGCCAAGCTCCTCCGATTTTTCCATTCAGTCTTTACGGTTGAACCTACAACTGCTGCAGTGAAGGGATCAAAGGTTCCAGAAGGTTCTGAGGTTGAGTGTTGGGGTGTTGACTTTGGCGCGATTGTTGGTACCACTCAGAACGTATGGAGTATTTCTAGAACTTCTGAGACGGAGAACCGACCATCAACTCAGATGATCACTCTACAATAACAACAAACCTTAAAGCTGATGGGCTACAACAGTGACATTAATTACATAATAAGGTTCTCAGCAGAAGATGGAACGTATCTTCACTTCGTAGCTTCAGGAACCAACATCAAAGAGGGTTCTGAGATCCAAGCTGGAGATCAGGGTTGCAGGGGCGGAACCTCCGCCCGCCGTCTGTTTGTTCAGAACAGATCTGTGCGTTTGTGAAGTTTAAGGTTCTAAGCCTCGGAGTTGATGTTCCCATTCATCCCACAGTTCATCTGAGGGTTGCAGGTCTCTCCATCGTTCTGGAGAGCGTCCTGTCTCCACTCAGCGCCGTGTTCTCGTGTTCCTCAGGTGATGGACAGCTCCATGCCTCTGATCGGAGAACACGTGGAGGAGGACAAGCAGCTCATCACAGAACTCGTCCTCAACAAAATGGCCTTCAGCGTCCTCGGCGTCGTGTCTCCTCAGTCCTCAAACGGAAAGGTGAACCAGGACACACCCACTCATTATGACATCACTGACTCTCTCACATTCTCTCACTTCTCTCACATCTCACTTACATCTCTCTCACTGCTCTCTCATCTCTCTCACGTCTCTCTCTCTTCTCTCACTTCTCTCTCATCTCTCTGACTCTCTCTCTCTCACCTCTCTCTCTCTCTCATCTCTTTCATCTCTTTGATGTCTCTCTTCTCTCTCTTCTTTCTCACATCTCTCTCTCTCATCTCTCTCTCTCTCACTTCTCTCTCACTTCTCACACATCTCTCTCACTTCTCTCTCATCTCTCTGACGTCTCTCTCTCATCTTTCTGATGTCTCTCTCATCTCTCTCTCTCATCTCTCTCTCTCATCTCTTTGATGTCTCTCTTCTCTCTCTTCTTTCTCACCTCTCTCTCTCACTTCTCTCTCATCTCTCTGACATGTCTCTCTCTCTCTCATCTCTCTCTCACTTCTCTCTCATCTCTCTCTCTCACTTCTCTCTCATCTCTCTGATGTCTCTCTCTCTCTCTCTCTTCTCTCTCTCTCCTCTCTCTCCCCTCTCTCTCTCTCATGCCTCCCTCTCTCTCTCATCTCTCTCTCTCATCTCTTTGATGTCTCTCTTCTCTCTCTTCTTTCTCACCTCTCTCTCTCATCTCTCTGATGTCTCTCTCTCATCTCTCTCTCTCATCTCTCTGATGTCTCTCTCTCACCTCTCTCTCTCATCTCTCTGATGTCTCTCTCTCATCTCTCTCTCTCATCTCTCTGATGTCTCTCTCTCTCCTCTCTCTCTCATCTCTCTGATGTATCTCTCTATCTCTCTCTCTCTCTCATCTCTCTGATGTCTCTCTCTCTCTCTCTCTCTCTCTCTCTCATCTCTCTCACCTCTCTCTCTCTTCTCTCTGATGTCTCTCTCATCTCTCTGATGTCTCTCTCTCACCTCTCTTTCACCTCTCTCTCTCATCTCTCTGATGTCTCTCTCTCACCTCTCTTTCACCTCTCTCTCTCATCTCTCTGATGTCTCTCTCTCTCTCTCTCTCTCTCATCTCTCTGATGTCTCTCTCTCTAATCTCTCTCTCATCTCTCTGATGTCTCTCTCTCCTCTCTCTCTCTCATCTCTCTGATGTCTCTCTCTCACCTCTCTCTCTCATCTCTCTGATGTCTCTCTCTCTCTCTTCTCTCTCATCTCTCTGATGTCTCTCTCATCTCTCTCTCTCATCTCTCTGATGTCTCTCTCTCACATCTCTCTCTCATCTCTCTCTTCTCTCTGATGTCTCTCTTTTATCTCTCAATCTCTCTGATGTCTCTCTCTCTCATCTCTCTGATGTCTCTCTCTATCTCTCTCATCTCTCTGATGTCTCTCTCTCTCTCTCTCATCTCTCTCTCTCATCTCTCTGATGTCTCTCTCTATCTCTCTCTCTCTCTCTCTCATCTCTCTGATGTCTCTCTCTCATCTCTCTCTCTCATCTCTTTGATGTCTCTCTCTCACCTCTCTCTCTCTCATCTCTCTGATGTCTCTCTCTCTCTCTCATCTCTCTCTCTCTCTCTCATCTCTCTGATGTCTCTCTCTCTCTCTCATCTCTCTCTCTCTATCTCTCTGATGTCTCTCTCTCTATCTCTCTGATGTCTCTCTCTCATCTCTCTGATGTCTCTCATCTCTCTCTCATCTCTCTCTCATCTCTCCGATGTCTCTCTTACCTCTCTCTCTCATCTCTCTGATGTCTCTCTATCTCTCTCATCTCTCTCATCTCTCTCTCTCATCTCTCTCATCTCTCTCTCTCATCTCTCTGATGTCTCTCTCTATCTCTCTGATGTCTCTCATCTCTCTCTCATCTCTCTGATGTCTCTCTATCTCTCTCATCTCTCTCATCTCTCTCATCTCTCTCATCTCTCTCTCATCTCTCTCATCTCTCTGATGTCTCTATCTCTCTCATCTCTCTCATCTCTCTCTCACAGGTTCCACCCGGTGCACAGACGACCCAACCGAGACGAGCTCCAGGTGAGGATCTGCTTCTTCTGTTAGAACCCTGATTCCAGACGTCACACTCATGACAAACACACACACACACACACACACACACATTCTCTCTCTCTCTCTCACACACACACACACACACACACACACACACACACATTCTCTCTCTTCTCTCTCTCTCTCACACACACACACACACACACTCATGTTCCAGGTGGAGGTCATCACATGGTTCTCTGTCTCCGCCTCTCATTAATCTGAGTTTAAACGAAGCTCCGCCCCCTCATAAATCATCATCCCATCTCACCATGTGTGTGTTTGTGTATGTGTGTGTGTGTGTGTGTGTGTGTGTGTATGTGTGTGTGTGTGTGTGTGTGTGTGTGTGTGTGTGTGTGTGTGTGTGTGCGCGCAGGTGGAGGTCCCCGCTCCGGCTCCGCCTCCCCGTCCCAGTCTGCGCAGGGTTCTCCACAGCGAGCACGTTCCGCCAGCACCTCCCCAAGTCAGGCCTTCCAACCCGGACCTATCCCAGCAGCCACCTCGCAGAAACAAGCCCCGCAGCTCAAGCAAGTGCCTCCACCTCACCCTCACCCCATCACCTCACCCCATCACCCTCACCCCATCACCCTCACCCCATCACCCTCACCCCACCACCTTCACCCCACCACCTTCACCCCATCACCCTCACCCCATTACCCTCACATCACCCCTTTACCCTCACCTCACCACCTTCACCCACCACCTTCACCCCATCACCCTCACCCCACCACCTTCACCCCACCACCTTCACCCCATCACCTTCACCCCATCATCCTCACCTCACCCCATCACCCACCACCTTCACCCCATCACCCTCACCCCATCACCTTCACCCCATCACCTTCACCCCATCATCCTCACCTCACCCCATCACCCTCACCTTCACCCCATCACCTTCACCCCATCATCCTCACCTCACCCCATCACCCTCACCCCATTCACCCCACATCACCCCATCATCCTCACCCTCACCTCATCACCCTCACCCCATCACCCTCACCCCACCACCCTCACCTCATCACCCTCACCTCACCCCATCACCCTCACCCCATCACCTTCACCCCACCCCATCACCCTCACCTCACCCCATCACCCTCACCTCACCCCATCACCCTCACCTCACCCTCACCCAATCACCCTCACCTCACCCCATCACCCTCACCCCATTACCCTCACATCACCCCATCACCCTCACCTCATCACCCTCACCCCACCACCCTCACCTCATCACCCTCACCCCATTACCCTCACATCACCCATCACCCTCACCCCATCACCCTCACCCCATCACCCTCACCCCATCACCCTCACCCTCACCCCATCACCCTCACCCCATCACCTTCACCATCACCCCACCCCATCACCTTCACCCTCACCCCATCACCCTCACCCCATCACCCTCACCCTCACCCCATCACCCTCACCCCATCACCCTCACCCCCTCTCACCTCACCCCCTCTCACCTCACCCCATCACCTTCACCCTCACCCCATCACCCTCACCCCATCACCTTCACCATCACCCTCACCCCATCACCCTCACCCCATCACCTTCACCTCACCCCATCACCCTCACCCCATCACCCTCACCCTAACCCCCCCTGTTCCCATCACCCTCACAGGGTTCAGTCTGCTGATGGGTTAAAGGTGAATGGTTCTTATGAGGACAGGGACAGGGTCCACAACGAGATGCCGGGCGTCCTGCTGTAGGTTCAGTTAGGACGTCACGCAGCCTAACAAAAGTCCTAACGAAGGACGACGTGTCCGCCGCCGCGGACGTCTGAGAGGGACAGAGAGGTGGAGGATGGAGGTGATGTGTCCGAGAGATGTTCTTCAGGCGGGCAGGATGGCACCACCTATTTCGTTGTTTCAGCTTCACTTTTTGGGACTGTGTAAGGGGGAGGAGCTTATGGTCACGCACATATTACACTAAAAAATCAGCCGCATGTTTGAGTCACGAAGGGAAGTGCTCTCATCTTTAAGGCTTTGGCGGCATCTGGTGGTCAGATGAAGTACTGCAGCCGTTCAGTAGCAGGAAGGCGACGATCCAAGCAGTTGAAACTGAATCCTGAATCTTTAAGAATTCATTCCCTCCACCCTTTCCTCCACCCCTCCACCTTCTGCAGACCTCTCATCTGTTATATTAATTAATTGATTAACTAATGGCGGCACGGTGGCTTAGTGGTTTAGCATGTTCTCCTCTCAGCACTAGGGATTCCCGGTTCGAATCCCCATCTGGGTGGAGTTTCCATGTTCTCCCCGTGTCCGCGTGGGTTTCCTCCGGGTTCTCCGGTTTCCTCCCACAGTCCAAAAACATGGATCAAGTTAATTGAGTTCTCTAAATTGCCCCATATAGAGTGTGTCTGTGTGAGTGAGTGTGTACCCAGCGATGGATTGGCGCCCTGTCCAGGGTGTTTCTGCCCAGCGCCCGAGACGTTCTCCCCTGGATGGGCATGGGGAACCCCACCGCGACCCTAATAAAGCGGGCGATAATGAATGAATGAATGAATAATTAATGTCTTTTGTTGTTTTATTTTTGTAGTAAGTCCCAGTCCCTCACCAACACCTTCACGGAGACCCTGAGGGGGGGGAACCCCGTGGACGACGAGGCCAAGGCCGAGACCATCCGCAGCCTCCGTCAGTCCTTCGCCAGCCTGTTCTCTGACTAACACACACACACACACACACACACACACACACACACACACACACACCCGGAGTGAAGCGGCAGCTCTGGATTCCGAGGTGGGCGGAGTGTGATGTAAGGACTGACGTCGTAACCGTGGAAGTTGCATGGCTTACATGTTCGATTTGTGGGTCGGTGTATTTAACCCTTTGTTTGCTTTTTCTGGACTTCCTGTCGGTCCGGCGGCGGTCCGGCCGATCGGTTACCGAGGGCCGGTTCCGCCGCCGCTGATGTCGGTCTTTTTTTTTGGTTATTAATGTGATTAGAGTGTGCTATTAACGCCTTTAATTTCAAACTAAGCGTGAACAGTGGTGATCTTCAGTGTAGGTTGAGCTGGGATTGAGTTAGTCTGACTCACGGCGTGATCCCGGAGCGCTCGCTTTACAGACGGGAGGGGAGACGATGGAGACGATGAGAACGCAGGACGTTCTGCAGACACACAGACTGGAACCCTCTCTGAATTAATACTTATAAAAAAAAACAGACCCCGTTCATTTACTAAAAAATAAAACGCCACCTGATGGACATCAGCAGCATCATTAAGAAACGTGGAGTGGACGGGGTGGAGTGGAGTGGAAGGAGGAGTGGAGTGGAAGATGGAGTGGAGTGAGGAGTGTAGAATGGAGTGGAGGGTGGAGTGGAGTGAAGGGTGGAGTGAAGGGTGTGGGGTGGAGTGGAAGGTGGAGTGGAGTGTAGAATGGAGTGGAGAGTGGAGTGGAGTGAAGGGTGGAGTGGAGTGGAGTGGAGTGGAGGGTGGAGTGGAGTAGAGGGTGTTGGGTGGGGTAAAGTGGAGGGCGGAGTGGAGGGTGTTGGGTGGAGTGAAGTGGAGGATGTGGAGTGGAGATTGGAGTGGAGGATGCGGAGTGGAGATTGGAGTGGATTTGGGGTGAAGGGTGTGGGGTGTGGGGTGAAGTGGAGATTGGAGTGGAGTGGAGTGGAGGGTGTGGGGTGGAGTGGAGATTGGAGTGGAGGGTGTGGGGTGGAGTGGAGATTGGAGTGGAGGGTGTGGGGTGGAGGGAGTGGAGGTGTGGAGGGGTAGTGGAGTGGAGATTGGAGTGGAGGGTGTGGGGTGGGTGGGGAGTGGAGTGTGGGATGGTAGTGGAGTGGAGGGTGTGGGGTGGAGGAGGGGTGTGGGGTGGAGTGGGAGTGGAGTGTGGGATGGAGTGGAGATTGGAGTGGAGGGTGTGGGGTGGAGTGGAGATTGGAGTGGAGGGTGTGGGGTGGAGTGGAGATTGGAGTGGAGGGTGTGGGGTGGAGGTGAGGGTGGAGTGGAGTGAAGTGGAGGGTGTGGGGTGGAGGTGAGGGTGGAGTGGAGTGAAGTGGAGGGTGTGGGGTGGAGGTGAGGGTGGAGTGGAGTGAAGTGGACGGTGTGGGGTGGAGGGTGGAGTGGAGTGGTGAGTGGAGTGGTGAGTGGAGTGGTGAGTGGAGTGGTGAGTGGAGGGGTGAGTGGAGGGGTGAGTGAAGTAGAGGGGGTGTCTCCAATGCAAAGACAGAGGTGGATCTGCTCAGGAATGAGATCATTAGAGGGACGGGATAGGTAGGAAGTTTTGGAGAACAGGTTGGGGGGGGGTGAAAAGCAGAGGATGGATGCTGAGGATAGAGTCCCCTGACAGGAGAAGGACAGGAGGAGACACACACCCACCCTATATGGGGCAATTTAGAGCATCCAGTTCACCTTGAATCCACATTTTTTCGGAAAACCCACACGGGCACGGGGAGAACATACAAAATCCCCCCATTTTGGGATTCGAACCTGGATCCCCGGCGCTGAGAGGCGAACCCTCTGCGTGGCTGTGCCTCCTTTAATGGAACCAACGTCCTTTACCGGGCTGCTGGTTCCAACGTTCTCCTCTGGGGGGCGTTCTGATTAAACGGAACTAACATTAAATTAACCAAACCACCCAGATCTTTACGTACCAGACGATCACGCCCAACATCTGGGCTGCAGCTGTGTGTCTGCAGGCGTTCCATCATCTTCATCATCTTCATCTTCATCATCATCATCATTAATGCAGATCCCCAGAGAACCAAGCTCTACGTTCTCTACTCCTTGGTGGTTAACATATTCTCCTCTCAGTACTGAAGGTTCGAATCTGGATCTGGGTGGAGTTTCCATGTTCTCCACGTGTCCACATGGGTCTCCTCCACATTCTCCAGTTTCCTCCCACGGTCCAAAAACATGGATTCATGGTGAATCAGCGGCTCAAAATTGCCCCGTCTAAATTGCCCCATATAATTTGTGTATGTGGGTGGCATAGTGGCTTAGTGGTTAACATGTTCTCCTCTCAGCCCTGAAGATCCAGGTTTGAATCCCGATCTGGGTGGAGTTGGCATGTTCTCCACGTGTCCACATGGGTCTCCTCCACATTCTCCAGTTTCCTCCCACGGTCCAAAAACGTGGATTCATGGTGAATCAGCCGCTCAAAATTGCCCCATCTAAATTGCCCCATATAATTTGTGTATGTGGGTGGCATAGTGGCTTAGTGGTTAACATGTTCTCCTCTCAGCCCTGAAGTTCCAGGTTCGAATCCCGATCTGGGTGGAGTTTCCATGTTCTCCACGTGTCCACATGGGCCTCCTCCACGTTCTCCAGTTTCCTCCCATGGTCCAAAAACATCAAGGTGAATCAGCCGCTCAAAATTGCCCCATCATCATCATCATCTTCGTCATTAATGCAGATCCCCAGAGAACCGAGCTCTACGTTCTCCGTGGAACTCATCAGGCAATACTCCCAAAACCCTGCAGGGGTTCTCCCGAACCCACCGGTCTTCCGTCTCTGAGATCTTCCCTTTATGATGCTCTCCACATGGACGTGCTGTAAATATGGGTGTGGCTCCTCAGCTAGGGGGCGGAGCTTCAAAAGCCATTTAAGGGTAAACCAGAGCGCAGTATTTTCATTCAGGAGCTTAAAGAGTGAGGGGGCGTGGCCTCATTCTGAATAAACCCCATAGCAGAGTACAGTTCCAATTGTCTCCCGCAGTGCAAAAACACGGATTCAAGGTGAATCAGCCGGTCAAAATTGCCCCATCTAAATTGCCCCTATGTAGTGTGCGTGTGTGTCGGGGTGGCTTGGTGGTTAACATGTTCTCCTCTCAGCACTGAAGGTTTGAATCTGGATCTGGGTGGAGTTTCCATGTTCTCCACGTGTCCACATGGGTCTCCTCCACATTCTCCAGTTTCCTCCCACGGTCCAAAAACATGGATTCAAGGTGAATCAGCCACTCATAATTGCCCCATCTAAATTGCCCCATGTAATTTGTGTGTGTGGGTGGCATAGTGGCTTGGTGGTTAACATGTTCTCCTCTCAGCCCTGAAGATCCAGGTTCGAATCGCAATCAGGGTGGAGTTGGCATGTTCTCCCCGTGTCTGCATGGGTTTCCTCCTGTTTCCTCCCACAGTGCAAAAACAGGGATTCGAGGTGAATCAGCCACTTGAAATTGCCCCGTATATAGTATGTGTGTGTTGTTAGCATGTTCTCCTCTCAGTGCTGGGGATCCAGGTTTGAATCCTGATCTGGGTGGAGTTTGCATGTTCTCCCTGTGTCCATGTGGGTTTCCTCCGGGTTCTCCGGTTTCCTCCCACAGTCCAAAAACATGGATCAAGTCAATTGAATGCTCTAAGTTGCCCCATATAGAGCGCCCTGTCCTGGGCGTATCTGCCCGGTGCCCGAACGTTCTACCCCGAGGTTCTGCTCCAGACTCTTTAAGCTCTCTGGTGCTGTCTGTGGAGGTTTAAGGTGGAGGATGATGTGGATTGTATAGCGGTGGATTGTTGTGATTGTGTCGGTGCAGAAACGTTCCGTTCTTCTGATTCCGTAGAGGAATCAGATTCTTCTCTCTTATTAAATGGACCAAACGTGTCCGTCGACCGGCGGCTGGACCGATCGTCCTCGGCTGTGGCGCGCCGTCTCCTCTCGTGGGGGACGCGCCGGGCCGGGCCGCTGTCCTCCGCCATGTCCACGCACACGTGCAACGAAAAGCCATAAGAGAACAGAGGGCGTGTCCGCTCTGCTCTGGAACCGTGGGTTTGGGTTCCGTGCAGGACGTTCAGGCCTCAGTTCCTCGCCGTGTCGTTACGGGAGACGCCGACGTGTCCACTAACGACCGGAGATCGTTAACTCACGTCCCGTCTTCATACTGTGGACTTTATTTAATGAACTAGAGCTAATTTATTTATTTATTTATTTATATTATTTTTTTTTAATTGATTAATTTTTTTATTTATTTATATATATATATATATATTTATTTTTTTTTGAAGGCAGATGCACCGAACTGAAGATCTGCTTTTAAATGACTCAGAAATTAAATTGATTCGTTATGGTTTGCACCACAGCATCAGATTAAATCATCTGAGATTATACAGAGATCAAACAGAGATTATATAAACAGATTATATAGGGATTAAATAGAGATCATAAAGGTCATACAGAGATTATATCTAATCATACTGGGATTATATAGGGATTAATTGAGGATTTTACAGTGATCATACAGGGATTATACAGGGTTCATACAGAGATCATATGGCGATCATACAACAATCATACAGGGTTCATACAGAGATCATACATACATAGATCATACAGTAATCATATGGCGATCATACAGGGTTCATACAGGGATCATATAGCGATCATACAGAGATCATATAGCGATCATACAGAGATCATATGGTGATCATATAGGGTTCATACAGGGATCATACAGTGATCATACAGGGTTCATACAGGGTTCATACAGGGATCATATGGCAATCATACAGAGATCATACAGGGTTCATACAGGGATCATATGGCAATCATACAGGGTTCATACAGGGATCATATAGCGATCATACAGGGATCATACAGCAATCATACAGGGTTCATACAGGGATCATACAGTGATCATACAGAGATCATACAGGGTTCATACAGGGATCATATGGCAATCATACAGGGATCATACTGCGATCATACAGCAATCATACAGGGTTCATACAGGGATCAAACAGAGATCATACAGCGATTATACAGTGATTATACAGTGATTATACAGTGATCATACAGCGATCATACAGCGATCATACATTGATCATACAGGGATCATACATTGATCATACAGGGATCATACAGAGATCATACAGAGATCATACAGGGTTCATACAGGGATCATATGGCGATCATACAGGGATCATACAGGGTTCATACAGGGATCATACGGCGATCATACAGAGATCATACCGTGATCATACCGTGATCATACTGTGAGCATTATACATAATTCAACATTAAGCAAATCCAACAACAACAACAACCGTGTCCACTGTCTCATCCAGCTGTGTGTGGAACCTTCTCCCACCTGCTTTGTTCTCATCCAATCAAATCCAATCAAATCAAATCAGATCCAGGTCCAGGTCCGGATCCTCCACTTCGGTGCATCGCTCATTAATTATCTTTCTCATTAAAAACCTTTTCTTTTCTTTGATGGAATCGATGAACTCGGTACCGTTCTCTGTTCTGCGTGTTGACCGATGTCCTCATCTGAGACGTTCCCCTGACGTTCGGACCCTGAGCCTTTAGACGAGGTGACCCGCGGGCTCCATCCCTCCCGATGCAAATGACCTCCTCAGCTCAGTGATGCAGGACACTCCGAACGTCCGAACGGCGGAGAACCTTCAGAGACGATCATCTGGAACCGCCTCGTTCCGGTTTCAGTTAAAGGGACATTTTATTTTAAAGTCCGAGCTCTGAATTTGTTTGATTTGCCGAAACAAACCGTGTGCATTCAGCAGTGTGACCGCGGTCATCCATCATTAAGCCTGAAACACACACACACACACACACACACACACACACACATATACAGCTGCAGACAACATGTGGACCTTCAGATCCCCCCCCCCCGTGTTCCCTTCCAGATGTTTCACCATCTGATGCTTCCGACTTTGTGGTCAACATCTTGGGGACGTCCCTGTCCTGTTGCAGCATGACTGTGTCCTCGTGCAGTGTCCGTGCAGTGTGTGTGTGTGTGTGTGTGTGTGTGTGTGTGTCGGGGCGGCACGGTGGCTTGGTGGTTAACATGTTCTCCTCTCAGCCCTGAAGATCCAGGTTCGAATCGAGATCTGGGTGGAGTTGGCATGTTCTCCTCGTGCCTCCATGTCTTCCCGGTTCGAATCCCCATCTGGTTGGAGTTTGCATGTTCTCCCCGTGTCCGCGTGGGTTTCCTCCGGGTTCTCCGGTTTCCTCCCACAGTCCAAAAACATGGATCAAGGTCAATTGAATTCTCCAAATTGCCCCATATAGAGTGTGTTTGTGTGAGTGAGTGTGTGCTCAGTGATAGATTGCCCCCCCTGTCCTTGGTGTATCTGCCCAGCGCCCGAGACGTTCTCCCCTGGATGGAAACGTTGGGGGTGTGTTCATTGGATGTTCTCGGGAGGTTGAGTGGACGTTGGGGGTGGGCGTGGCGTCTCTGCAGCTGTACATGTGACACGCGCAGCATCGCCGCTGAATCATTGATGTGCTCGTCATTTTACAGTGAGGTTTACAGTGCAGTGCTTTCTCTCAATGTGGCATGTTTACAACTCTCTCTCTCTCTCGCCCTCTCTCTGTCTCTCTCTCTTGCTCTCTCTCTCGCCCTCTCTCTCTCTCTCTGTCTCTCTCTCTCTGTCTCTCTCTCTCTCTCGCCCTCTCTGTCTCTCTCTCTGTCTCTCTCTCTGTCTCTCTGTCTCTCGTTCTCTCTGTCTGTCTCTCTCTCTCTCTGTCTCTCGCCCTCGTTCTCTCTCTCTCTGTCTCTCTGTCTCTCGCCCTCGTTCTCTCTCGTTCTCTCTCGTTCTCTCTCTCTGTCTCTCTCTGTCTCTCTCTCTCTCTGTCTCTCTCTCTCTGTCTCTCTCTCTCTCTCGCCCTCTCTCTCTCGCCCTCTCTGTCTCTCTCTCTGTCTCTGTATCTCTGTCTCTCTGTCTCTCGTTCTCTCTGTCTGTCTCTCTCTCTCTCTCTGTCTCTCGCCCTCGTTCTCTCTCTCTCTGTCTCTCTGTCTCTCGCCCTCGTTCTCTCTCGTTCTCTCTCGTTCTCTCTCGTTCTCTCTCTCTGTCTCTCTCTGTCTGTCTCTCTCTCTGTCTCTCGCCCTCGTTCTCTCTCGCTCTCTCTCTGTCTCTCTCTCGCCCTCGTTCTCTCTCGCTCTATCTCTCTGTCTCTCTCTGTCTGTCTCTCTCTCTCTCTGTTTCTCGCCCTCGTTCTCTCTCGCTCTCTCTCTGTCTCTCTCTCGCCCTCGTTCTCTCTCTCTCTATCTCTCTGTCTCTTGCCCTCGTTCTCTCTCTCTCTCTGTCTCTCTGTCTCTTTCTGTCTCTCTCTCTGTCTCTCTCTCTCTGTCTGTCTCTCGCCCTCGTTCTCTCTCTCTCTCTCTCTCTCTCTCTCTCTCTGTCTCTCTCTCTCGTCTCTCTCTCTCTGTCTCTCGCCCTCGTTCTCTCTCTCTCTCTCGTTCTCTCTCTCTCTCGCTCTCTCTCTCTCTCTCTCTCTGTCTCTCTCTCTCTCTCTCTCTCTCTCTCTCTCTCTCTCTCTCTCTCTCTCTCTCTCTGTCTGTAGTGTATTTTGCCGGATGCTCTCTGTGCAGTGTGTATGAACGTGTGTTTTGATGTCGGACACGCCCCTTTGTTACGGTTCACTGTATTTCTTTATGGAAATGATATTAATATTAATATGAATTAATAATGATATTAAAATGGACAGTGTTTAATAACCACGACCCGCTTTTCATTTATTTCCTCTAATGAGATCGCAGGGGATTAAGGGTTCCGTCCCAAACCACGTCCGTAGGTGAGAACGTGGTCCGTAGCGATGCTCAGGCAGGTGGAGGTGTCCCAGGAACGTCCTCATGGATGAGGACACGAGGTCCTCATGAGAGCTGCAGTGATGGAGATGACATCCATCCATCATCTTCCACTTTATCCTCTACTAGGGTTGCGGGGGGTGGGGGGGTTGATTGGGGGGGGTTCCCCATGCCCATCAAGGGGAGAACGTTTCGGGTGCTGGGCAGATACACCTAGGACAGGGGGGCAATCTGGATACACACTCACTGACACACACACTCTATATGGGGCAATTTAGAGCATTTAATTAACCTTGAATCCATGTTTTTGGACTGTGGGAGGAAACTGGAGAACCCGTAGGAAACCCACACAGACACGGTGGAGAACACGCAAACTCCACCCAGATTGGGATTTGAACCGGGGATCCCCAGCGCTGAGAGGAGAACATGCCAACCACTAAACACTAAGCCACAGTGCCACCCAGTGTTGGAGATGACATCCATCCATTATCTTCCACTTTATCCTCTACTAGGGTTGCGGGGGGGGGGGGGGGGGGTTGTCGGGGGGGGGTTCCCCATGCCCATCCAGGGGAGAACGTTTCGGGTGCTGGGCAGATACACCTAGGACAGGGGTGCAATCTGGATACACACTCACTCACACACACACACACACTCTATATGGGGCAATTTAGAGCATTTAATTAACCTTGAATCCATGTTTTTGGACTGTGGGAGGAAACTGGAGAACCCGTAGGAAACCCACACGGACACGCTGGAGAACACGCAAACTCCACCCAGATTGGGATTCGAACCGGGGATCCCCAGCGCTGAGAGGAGAACATGCCAACCACGAAGCCACAGTGCCACCCAGTGTTGGAGATGACGTCACAATGTGCTCCTCGTACAAACTCCCTCCCATTTCTCCTTCTGACATCAACTTTGGGTGTGGCCTCCTCCCGGAAATGACGTCTGTAAGATGGTGAGCACATGCTAACTAACTAACAATAAACATCCTGCTGGTTAAGAAGAACCTACTAAAAATTAATTAATTAAAGTGCGTACAGATTCGGGTTTAATGAATGCTGATTAATTAAATGCTGAACGGGGGTTCGGTTCCAGCGTTCGCCAACGTTCTCTCAAAAGTCGTTTGATCACGTGGGAACGCGCAGATCAAAAGGTATGGCTGATCTTAACACGGTGGCTTAGTGGTTTAGCATGTTCTCCTCTCAGCACTAGGGATTCCCGGTTGGAATCCCCATCTGGGTGGAGTTTCCATGTTCTCCCCGTGTCTGCGTGGGTTTCCTCCGGGTTCTCCGGTTTCCTCCCACAGTCCAAAAACATGGATCAAGTCAATTGAATTCTCAAAAATTGCCCCATAGTGTGTGTGTGTGAGTGTGTGCCCAGCGATGGATTGGCGCCCTGTCCTGGGTGTATCTGCCCAGCGCCCGAGACGTTCTCCCCTGGATGGGCATGGGGAACCCCACCGCGACCCTAATAGAGGATAAAGCGAGAGATAATGAATGAATGAATGATTTTAACACGCGCTGGCGTTAACGAGGCGGCTGTCATACCCGCGTTTCATCGCCAGAGGGCAGCACGCACACAGGACACTGCACAGCGTGGGCTTCAGGGAATGTCCATCTGATGACGTTTCACTTCGACATTTTCGTTAACAGCCCTGAGCTGAGGCATACACTCCACCAGACCCCTGAAGGTGAGCTGCGGGATCGGCCACCGAGATGTCCGCAGCATTGACCCCGTTTAATCGATGGTGACCACTGCGGACCGGGACATCCCACCTGCCACTCTGGACAACCTCTCTCCACTGTACACGTCCAAACCACCTCCGTCTCCCTGTCCCCATCAACATTGTCTCCAGAATGTCCCTCTGAAAAAATAGTTCTAATCTTCATCATCATCGCCGCTCCCACCATGGTCATGTCCACCACGTCCACCACGTCCAGCACCCTCGCCGTCTCCAGCTGTCTCACAGACTCACCTGTCCTGTTCACCCTTTCGCTCTGTGGACATTCGTCCATCATGGATTACTTTGAAGTATCGGGACATTAAACATTAAAACTGCTCGGTTCGGAGATGAAGACATTGCGCTCTGAGGACACGGCGCTCTGAAGACACGGCGCTCTGAGGACACGGCGCTCTGAAGACATTGCTGGGGGGGGGGGCGGCGCTCTGAGGACACGGGGGGGGGGCTCTGGGGGGGGGGGGGGGGAGACGGGGGGGGGGGGGGGGTGGGGGGGCATGGGAAGGTGGGGGGGGGTGGGGGGGGGGGGCGGGGGGGGGGGGGGGGGGGGGGGGGGGGGGGGTCGCACCCTGGGGGGGGGGGGGGGGGGGGCGGGGGGGGGAATGACGGGGGGGGGGGGGGGGGGGGGGGGGGGGGTGTGGGGCGGGGGCGGGGGGGGGGGGGGCGGGGGGTATCCGCGCGGGGGGGGGGGGGGGGGTGTCTCTGAAGACACGGTTTCTCTGAAGACACGGGGGGGGGGGGGGGTGGGGGGGGGGGGGGGGGGGGGGGGGGGGCGGGGGGGGGGGGGGGGGGTGGGGGGGGGGGGGGGGGTGGGGGGGTGGGTGGGGGGGGGGGGGGGGGGGGGGGGGGGGGGGGGGGGGGGGGGGGGGGGGGGGGGGGGGGGGGGGGGGGGGGGGGGGGGGGGGTGGGTGGGGGGGGGGGGGGGGGGTGGGGGGGGGGGGGGGCTGGGGGACGTCACGGTGTGGGGCTCTGAAGGGTGGGGGGGGGGGGGGGCGCTCTGAAGGGGTGGGGGGGGGGGGGGGGGGGGGGGGGGGGGGGTGGGGGGGAGGGGGGGGGGGGGGGGGGGGGGGGGGGGGTGGTGCGCTCTGATGACATTGCGCTCTGAAGACATTGCGCTCTGACACGGCGCTCTGGTGGACATGGGGGGGGGGGGGGGGGGGGGGGGGGTCGCATCAGGGGATACTTGGGGGGGGGGGGGGGGGGGGGGGGGGGGGGGGGGGGGGGGGGGGGCGGCGCTGAAGTGGGGGTGGGGGGGGGGGGGGGGGGGGGGGGTGGGGGGGGGGGGGGGGGGGGGGGGGGGGGGGGGGGGGGGGGGGGGGCGACATTGCGCTCTGAAGACACGGGGGGGGGGGCGCTCTGAAGGGGGGGCGCCACGGTCTTCTCTGACAGGTAACACGGTATCTTGAAGGGGGGGGGGGGGGGGGGGGGGGGGGGGTGGGGGGGGCTCTGAAGCAACGGTCATCTCTGAAGACACGGCTCTCTGAAGACACGGTTCTCTGAAGACACGGTTCTCTGAAGACAGGGCGCTCTGAAGACACGGCGCTCTGAAGACATTGCGCTCTGAAGACATTGCGCTCTGAAGACATTGCGCTCTGAAGACACGGCGCTCTGAAGACACGGTTCTCTGAAGACACGGTTCTCTGAAGACACGGTTCTCTGAAGACAGGGCGCTCTGAAGACATTGCGCTCTGAAGACATTGCGCTCTGAAGACATTGCGCTCTGAAGACATTGCGCTCTGAAGACACGGTTCTCTGAAGACACGGTTCTCTGAAGACACGGTTCTCTGAAGACACGGCTCTGTTTGCGTCTCGGCTGATGAGGGGAACTCCACCGTCTCTGTGGCTGCAGAGATAAAATCAGGCGATTGGAGGGTTTGATATCAAACGTCTGGATGTCTCAATTCCCCCGGACAGCTCCTGACTTGTTTGCACGTCCGCCTCTCAGCGCCGGGGATCCAGGTTCGAAACCCAATCCAGACCAAATTTAAGGTGAAATGAATGGGCTAAATTGCCCCATATGGCCCATAGTGTCTTTGTGAGTGTGTGTCCAGTGATAGATTGGCGTCCTGTCCTGGGTGTATCTACCCAGCGCCTGAAACCTTCTCCCCTGGATGGGCATGGGGAACCCCCCCCCCACCCAAATTTAAGGTGAATTGAATGGGCAAAATTGCCCCATATGGCCCATAGTGTCTTTGTGAGTGTGTGTCCAGTGATAGATTGGCGTCCTGTCCTGGGTGTATCTACCCAGAGCCTGAAACCTTTTCCCCTGGATGGGCATGGGGAACCCACCCCCCCACCCCCCAGAATGAATATCCTGCACCTCCACCTGAATGAGGGGTGACAGTCAGGTGATTAACCTTTAAAGTCCGTTAACGTCTTTGTAATTAGCAGTTTTGGGACCTAAACACAAAGTGTCTTAA
>JAFMOC010000629.1:597500-607500 GCA_019802505.1 Corydoras sp. C115
AGTGGTTTGCATGTTCTCCTCTCAGCGCTGGGGATCCAGCTTCGGATCCCAATCTGGGTGGAGTTTGCATGTTCTCCCCGTGTCCACGTGGGTTTCCTCCGGGTTCTCTGGTTTCCTCCCACAGACCAAAAACATGGATTTAAGGTAAATTGAATGCTTCAAATTGCCCCTATAGTGTGTGTCTGTGTGAGTGAGTGAGTGCTCAGTGGTAGATGTGGAGAACAGATGTGATGGGTCTCCATCTGAGATGGGTGGTCTGATGGGTGGAGACAGGAAGGAGGACGGAGATAATGACCTACCTGCAAATCCCAGATTGGGAATGTACACTATGACAATATGTGTGGGTGTGTGGTTCCCCATGCCCATCCAGGGGAGAACGTTTCGGGCGCTGGGCAGATACACCCAGGACAGGGGGGCAATCTATCACTGGACACACACTCACTCACCCACACACACACACACTCTATATGGGGCAATCTGGAGAACTCAATTGACCTTGATCCATATTTTTGGACTGTGGGAGGAAACCGGAGAACCCGGAAGAAACCCACACGGACACGGGGAGGACATGGAAACTCCACGCAGATTGGGTTTCAAACCGGGGATCCCTAGTGCTGAGAGGAGAACATGCTAAAGCACTAAGCCACCGTGCCGCCCTTCTGTAGATATATATAATTTATATTTGTATTAATTATTGTAGATCATTTATAATAATAAGTCCAAAACCGGGTGGCACGGTGGCTTAGTGGTTTAGCATGTTCTCCTCTCAGCGCTAGGGATTCCCGGTTGGAATCCCAATCTAGGTGGAGTCTCCATGTTCTCCCCGTGTCCGCGTGGGTTTCCTCCGGGTTCTCTGGTTTCCTCCCACAGTTCAAAAACATGGATCAAGTCAATTGAGTTCTCCAAATTGCCCCATATAGAGTGTGTGTGTGAGTGAGTGTGTGCCCAGCGATGGATTGGCGTCCTGTCCTGGGTCTATCTGCCCAGCGCCCGAAACCTTCTCCCCTGGATGGGCATGGGGAAGTTCCCCCCCCCGCCCCCCTGTCCTTGGCCGGGCCCCCCCCCCCCCCCCCCCCCCCCCCGTAACCCTGATAGAGGATAAAGCAGAAGATGATGGATGGATGAAATAAATAAATAAAAAAAGGTGGGGGCATCAACGATCAGGTTTGATGATTCCACAGTGGAGTTGGTGTTCTTCAGAACTTCTGACTGATGTTCTCATCTGTAAGTCCTTTTGGATAAAAGCCTCTGCTAAATGTAACGGTCAGTCCAAGCTGAAGGGATTCCCACAGCGGTGTCCATGACGCGGCGTCCGGCGTGATGAACGGCGTGGCACAGCGGGACTGTTTGCTGTTCCAGATGTGCAGGGGAGACGGAGTGGCACCAGATCAAAGGGACGGAGTTTTGGCGGAACGTCTCAGATGTGTTATTGCGAGTTCTATTTTCTGCAGCGGCGCGTGAGGAAGGCCTCTGTGGGCGAGGTCCTCCAGTGCCTTTCTCAGAAGCATTATGTATAATCACGATCGTTATGAATCAGGAAATAATGATCAATCAATCAATCACCCGTCTGAAGGGGATCAGTTCTGGGGTTCTGCAAACCGCAGGGGGTTCGAGATTTACAAACATCTGATGATTTGTGAGATCGATGTGTTCGCTCATGACAAGCAGCTGCAGAAACGTTGGGTTCCCCATGCCCATCCAGGGGAGAAGGTTTTGGGCGCTGGGCAGATACACCCAGGACGGGGGGCAATCAATCACTGAACACACACTCACTCACAAACAAACTTTATATGGGGCAATTTTTCTTTCATTCATTATCTTCCTCTTAATCCTATATTAAGGTCGCGGGGGTGGGGTTCCCCATGCCCATCCAGGGGAGAACGTTTCGGGCGCTGGGCAGATACGCCCAGGACAGGGGGGCAATCTATCACTGGACACACACTCACAAACACACTCTATGGGGCAATTTGGAGAACTCAATTGACCTTGATCCATGTTTTTGAACTGTGGGAGGAAACCGGAGAACCCGGAGGAAACCCACGCGGACACGGGGAGAACATGCAAACTCCACCCAGATGGGGATTCGAACCGGGAATCCCCAGCGCTGAGAGGAGAACATGCTAAACCACTAAGCCACCGTGCCACCCGGCTTTAGACTTCCATCCATCCATTATCTTCAGCTTTATCCTCTAGTAGGGTCACACGGGGGGGTTCCCTCATGCCCATCCAGGGGAGAACGTCTCAGGCGCTGGGCAGATACACCCAGGACAGGGGGGCAATCTATCACTGGACACACACTCACAAACACACTCTCTGGGGCAATTTGGAGAACTCAATTGACCTTGATCCATGTTTTTGAACTGTGGGAGGAAACCGGAGAACCCGGAGGAAACCCACGCGGACACGGGGAGAACATGCAAACTCCACCCAGATGGGGATTCGAACCGGGAATCCCCTGCGCTGAGAGGAGAACATGCTAAACCACTAAGCCACCGTGCCACCCGGCTTTAGACTTCCATCCATCCATTATCTTCAGCTTTATCCTCTAGTAGGGTCACACGGGGGGTTCCTCATGCCCATCTAGGGAGAACGTCTCAGGCGCTGGGCAGATACACCCAGGGACAGGGGGGCTAAATCTATCACTGGACACACACTCACACAAACCACACTCTATGGGGCAATTTGGAGAACTCAATTGACCTTGATCCATGTTTTTGAACTGTGGGAGGAAACCGGAGAACCCGGAGGAAACCCACGCGGACACGGGGAGAACATGCAAACTCCACCCAGATGGAGATTTGAACCGGGAATCCCCTGCGCTGAGAGGAGAACATGCTAAACCACTAAGCCACCGTGCCACCCGGCTTTGGACTTCCATCCATCCATTATCTTCTGCTTTATCCTCTATTAGGATTGGGGGGGGGTTCTCCATGCCAATCCAGGGGAGAACGTTTCGGGTGCTGGGCAGATACACCCAGGACAGGGGGGCAATCTATCACTGGACACACACTCACAAACACACTCTATATGGGGCAATTTGCAGAACTCAATTGACCTTGATCCATGTTTTTGGACTGTGGGAGGAAACCGGAGAACCCGGAGGAAACCCAAGCGGACACGGGGAGAACATGCAAACTCCACCCAGATGGGGATTCGAACCGGGAATCCCTATTGCTGAGAGGAGAACATGCTAAACCACTAAGCCACTGTGTTGCCCTGGATGTAAGTATGAATGACTATATATATATCATGTTCCAAACATTCGTTTTATAAAAGTACGAGTTCAATGTTTAGTCCCCTGTTGGTTCTCCATCACAGAACAGGTATTATTTGGGTGGAGGATTGCAGTGACACTGATGCGCTGAGGGGGTTTTAGTGCAGCATGATAGGATGATTTACTGCTGGGATAGGATATAATGCCCCCACCCAATAAGCCCTGCTCTGTGGTGGTACTATTGGGGTTCTGAGCATTAGAACAGAGAACACAGTATGTACTGTAGAACACACACAGATGGACTACAGGGAGGAGCTGGAGAACTACAGAGTCCAGCTTTACGGTAAGCTGAACGGAGAACATGGAGGATTTATGACGGAGCATTTTGAATGGTTCTGTAACTCACTAAATAAACTTTAATTATAATAAATAAACTTTTTAAAAATGTTTTTGAACAACATTTAATGAAGGCCGCTCGTTCGTTTGATCGTCTTCATTTGAACCGATGCACTGTGTCGATTCCCCGCTTTTTAGAAATGCTTCACTACGAATCGGCTCCAAAGAATCGGTTCAGTCCTTTTGAACGTTCGCACGCCGTCGTCGCGTGGCTGTCTAAATTAATCTCTGTTTGTTTAATTAAACTAACTTAAAAACGTTAAATTAATGACGTCATGTCGACGACGTGCAGCTTTAACCGACCGTATGAAGGTGAGTGGACACGGAGAGCGGTCACTCGCTGCTTTATGACTCAATTAAAGACTTAACACTAACGTTATTCATTTTCATTCATTCATTCATTATCTCCCGCTTTATCCTCTATTAGGGTCGCGGTGGGGTTCTCCATGTCCATCCAGGGGAGAACGTCCCAGGAGCTGGGCAGATAGACCCAGGACAGGGGGGGGCAATCTATCGCTGGGCACACACACGCATGCATACACACTCTATATGGGGCAATTTGGAGATCTCCATTGACTTGATCCATGTTTTTGGACTGTGGGAGGAACCCGGAGGAAACCCACACGGACACGGGGAGAACATGAAAACTCCACCCAGATGGGGATTCGAACCGGGAATCCCTAGCGCTGAGAGGAGAACATGCTTAAACCACTAAGCCACCGTGCCGCTAACGTTATTTATAATTCAAAAAATTCTTTAAATTAAATTAAATTAGCGGCACAGTGGATTGGTGGTTTGGCACGTTCTCCTCTCAGCGCTAGGGATTCCCGGTTCGAATCCCAATCTGGGTGGAGTTTCCATGTCCTCCCCGTGTCCGCGTGGGTTTCCTCCGGGTTCTCCGGTTTCCTCCCACAGTCCAAAAACATGGATCAAGGGAAATTGAGTTCTCCAAATAGTACAGATAGTGTCTGTGTGAGTGAGTGTGTGTCCAGTGATAGATTGGCGTCCTGTCCTGGGTGTATCTGCCCAGCGCCCGACCCCCCCCCCCCCCCCCCCCGACCCTAATAAAGGATAAAGCGGAAGATAATGAATGGACTTCAAAGTAAATGTGTTTTAGTTCTTTATGAACATCATTGTGACGCCGCTGGTTTAGTTTGGTTCTTATTTCTATAACTTTCCACAAAAGTAAAAAAAAAAATCAAAACATTTAGTTTTCTTTGCTTTTGGGCCATTTTAGAAAAAATAATGTTAAATATCGATAAATATTTCTGCTTTCCATAAAAATGTTGCTATTTAAATCCTATAAATTTAAAATACAATTACAGCCCAAAAAAACATTTCGCCAGGCCGTTAATAACAATAATAATAATAATAATAATATTAACAATAATAATAGATCAATATAAAATGAGGCTGGATAGAATTGTATTACGGGCCGGATATGGCCCGCGGGCCATGAGTAATTACGTTGATTAGGTTTTCCAAGCTATTCAGACGAGGTTGTCGAGCTGATAAAATCCAAAGGGTTATCAATCTGAAGGTTGTGGGCTCAAACCTCAGGTTCACTGAAGTTCCCCATGTGGGTCCACGAGCACGACCCTGAACCCCTATTATTCTGAGGATGCCGTGGGCCGCTTAAAATGAGTGATTCAAAAGGCTGCACTAATACTTTTGACTTACAAGTGTACCCACTTAATGGTCAGAACTCAGAATGAGGGTCAGGGGTCTTGCTTAAGGACCCACATTGGTCATTTTCGTGGACCTGGGGTTTGACTTTAGGAAATCAAACTGGGATTTTAAACCTGGATGCAACAGGATCTTTCAGCTTACAGAGGGAACCCACACAGACGTAGGGAGAACATGCAAATTCCACACAGAAAGCCTCCCATTCTCTCTGTCGAGAAATTGAGCCCAGTGCATTCTTTCCGTGCGACGTGACCTCCGACCACCCCCCCCCATCATACCACCCCCGACACGGCCCGTGTTGCTACACCCGGGTTCTGCAGAACCTGAAGGTGCAGGTCCAGAAGGTGCTCCTTCAGATCCGAAATCCCCGGAGCTTTGATGCCGGAACGCTTCGGATCCTCGACACAAAGCACCGTGTGTACCCCCCCCCCACCCCCCCACCTCCACCCACCCACACACTCACCGGGTGGCGGTGTCTTAATAATGGCGTATTGAGTTACAGTGTATCGCAGTGAGGGGGCGGCAGTGTGTGAGTCAGGGTCAGTACACACAGTTCTCCTGTGAGTGGATGGACGTCCTTCTGGGACTATTTATACCCCGTGTGGAGAGCGCGCGGAGGACGGAGGAGCGCCGCGGTCGTCTCGCGGCCGCTATTTTCAGAGACGCAATAGCAATTACGCAGCCGTACCTCCCGGAAACGCCCGGTCTCCTCCCAAACCCGAGACCGACGCTGGCACGGCCCGCCTGGCACTGCGCCCACGCCCAGGGCCCTGCAGGCGTACGCGGGATTCTAAACGTGGCCTGTGTCCACTCTACGGTCAAAAAAAATATGTCCACTAAATGTGGACGTTTAACTCACTGGATGGATTACTGAATACCTTTGGGATGAATTAGAATGTCGATCATGGGCCAGGATTATTTTTTTTTTTATATTTCTGTGTATCTTCATGTTCAGGTCTTTAACAGCTGTTCTATGTGTTCTCCATGTGCAGCCGCCGCTGCAGGGATAGGACTCAGCCGGAGCAGTGAGGCGTCTCCCCGTCCCCGGTGGCAGCATCGTTGAAGACGTAGAGGTCAGTGTTGCTTATTCTACCCATAATCCTATGCCAGGGACTCGGGTGGTGCGTGTGGGGGGGGGGTTCCTCATGCCCATCCAGGGGAGAACGTTTGGGGCGCTGTCCCTCGCCACACCCTACGACGCGGTGTGACCGACTACACGTTAATAACCGCTGAGACCGCTTGAGACGCCGTCACATGCCGGGGACGTGTCCCGTGTACGAAAAAGGAGAACATACCAAAGTGACTCCTTACATGTTTTTTAATTGTGTAGCGAATGACGGCAGAGTGAAAGCTGATCACTACGTAACGATGACATCGCAGTTCTGATTCGGGTCCCTGATCAGTTTAATGCTGCCGTAGTTAATAAAGGTTCTCTTAGAACCCGGCTACAGGGTCCTCCGGGCGGTTCCTCACCGTCTGACACTCAGGAACCTGAACCCTGTCCATGAACGCTGTGGAACCCAGAGCATTGATGTTCATCTGACTGAATAATAAGGCAACAATGTACAGAGACCCAGAGACAAAGGACAGAGGACACAAACTGGTCCATATGTGGGTTCCACAGGGTTTCTCATGTAGAGTTTCTCATTTGGATTTTCCAAGGGTTCTCTAAGGGGATTTGTGGTAGTTGTGGCAACAGTTTTATTGATTATATCAGATAAGAATACTTTATTGATCCCAAGGGGAATTAGTAGTTGTGGGAAATGGTATCCATGAGGAACTCTAGTGGTTGTGGCAACCATTGTTAACTATGGATTACAGTAGTTGAGGAAAATGGTATTTCTGAGGAATTATGGTGGTGGTGGCAACCTCTCTTTATAAGATAATTTAGTAGTTGTGGCAACCGTTGTTTATAAATAATAAAAAAAAAGTCGTTCCAACCTGTATTTGGTCAGGTATGGCAACTAAATGTAACTATTGTTTATAAGGGGATTTGTGGTGGTTGTGGCAACAATTTTATTGATTATAGTAGTTTGAGTCGTTTTGGGAACCCTTGTTCATGAGGGATTTTGGTAGTTGTGGCAACTGTTGTTTATAGCTAATAAAGGAAGTTGTTATTTATTTATGAGGAATTGTAGTGGGTATGGCAACTAAATGTAACTAAGTGTAACTATTGTTTATAAGGGGATTTGTGGTAGTTGTGGCAACAGATTATATCAGATCGGAATACTTCATTGACCCAAGTGGAAATAGTAGTTGTGGGAAATGGTATCCATGGGGATCTCTAGTGGTTGTGGCAACCATTGTTAACCATGGATTACAGTAGTTGTGGAAAATGGTATTTCTGAGGAATTGTGGTGGTGGTGGCAACCCTTCTTTATAAGGGACTTTAGCAGTTGCTAGGCAACCGTTGTTTATAAATAATAAAAGAAATTATGCCAACCTGTATTTATGAGGATTTGTAGCAGGTATGGCAACTATATGACTAAATGTAACTATTCATAAGGGGATTTGTGGTAGTTGTGGCAACAGTTTTATTGATTTAATACTTTATTGATCCCAGGGGGAAATAGTAGTTGTGGAAAATGGTATTTCTGAGGTGTAATAGTGGTGGTGGTGGCAACCCTTCTTTATAAGGGACTTTAGTAGTCAGGGCAAGCGTTGTTTCTAAGTTGTTCAAGCCTGTATTTATAAGGATTTGTTGTAGGTATGGCAACTAAATGGAATTTGTTTATAAGGGGACTTGTGGTTTAGCGATGGAAAATATTTTTGTTGCGCGGTCGTGCGATTCCATGTTTATGAGGGACTTTAGTAGTCATGGCAACTTTTGTTTATAGATAATAAAGGAAGTTATTATTGATTTATTTATTTATGGGGATTTGTAGCAGGTATGGCAACTGAATGACTAACTGTAACTATTGTTTGTACGGGGATTTGCCGTGGTTGTGGCAACAGTTTTAGTAAGTATAGTAGTTGTGGCAACTGTTTTATTGAGCAGAGATGGACTTAAAGGAAATAATAAGGATGGCTGAATCGGAACCCAGACTTCGGTACGATGTCATGAGAGCAAGATCAAAAGGTGTGTGGATACTTTAGTTCCTTTGATGTTCCATCCCGTCCCGTCCCCGTCCCGCCCCCCCCGTCCCCGTCCCCGTGATGCTGTGATGCCGGAGGCCCGGTGTACGAAAATAAACGCGGCTGTGGTTCTCCTTTAAATCAGTTCAGAAAATAAATAGTTTCTCTCTGGCGCCCCCGCCTGGCCGGCGTCGTTACTGCGCCCCCCCGGCTCTCTAGCTGCTGATCTTGGTCAGCATCTTGTTGATGGCCTGCTTGACGTGCGTGGTGGAGCTGCGGCGGCGGCTCTTCCCCTGCACGGCGCGGCGGCGGCGCACCTCGCGGCACAGCTCGTGGAAGGCCTCGGCCACGGTGCCCGCGCTGCCCGCCGTGCCGGCCGTGCCCGCGCAGGCCGAGCACTCGTAGAAGGCGCAGGCCATGTCGGCGGCCAGCCGCTCGCCCTCCTCGGTGGGCACCTGGCGGGCGTGGTCCAGGTCCGCCTTGTTGCCCACCAGCACCAGCGGCACGTGGCGCGGCTTGCGCACGTCCTCCAGCAGGCCGCGCAGCGGCGCCACGTCCTCGAAGCTGCCGCGGTCCGTGATGTCGTACACCAGCACAAAGCCGTCGCCCCACCGCATGTGACCCTCCTTCTGCAGCAGGTCCTCCTGGAACAGGAGATGGACATGGCTGAACCTCGTCTCGGTCCTCACAAGGTTTAAACATTAAAAACTAACGTTGTTTTTGTCTTGCCACTGTTACCCCGACTGGGGTTAAGGTTTAGAACACCGTAACGCTGCTTTGATCCAGCGTGTGGGGTCAGAACACCGAGTCAGCCCCGGCGTGGGCGTGTCAGGTGGTGTTGCGATGTTGTGGTGAGGCGTACCTGCCCGGCGGTGTCCAGGATCTCCATGCTGACCGTTTCGTCATCGATGTTGGCTTGATGTCGGTAGGTGGACTCTGATGACGAAGAAAGAAAGCCGACTCGTTAGAAAACATTCACAAGCGTGGACGTCTTGGTGACGGACACCACGGCACACCTTCAGGAGTCTAGTGGAGTTCATGTCATGTCAGCGCTGCTTGGGCAGGAACTCCATATTTGGAAGGTGGTAATAATTAAATAATTAATTCATTATATTCCTGCTTAATCATCTACCAGGGTAGGGGGGGGGGTAAGATACACCCAGGACAGGGCGCCAATCTATCGCTGGACACAGACATACACAGACTATATAGGGGCAATTAGAGCAGACAATTAACCTTGAACAATGTTTTTGGACTGTGGGAGGACACCCACGCCAACACATGCAAAATTCACCCAGATTGGGATTCCAAGAGGAGAACATGCCAATCACTAAGCCGCCGTGCCGCCCTCGGTGGTGATAGTTTGAAATAGGACCGCTGGAGCGTGCGGATCCGTCTCCACATGTGCCTCGTCCACCGATCCGTCTCCAGATGTGCGTCCGCAGACATGACGGGCGCGTCTCAATCGGGACTCTGTCAGCTCTTTAAATGTGAGGGGTGCTGCGGGTGGGACGGTAACAAGAAGTGCATGGCGTGGCATCAAAGGTGAGAGGTGGCACCAATCCAGAGTTCAGGAACATCTGTAGGTGCTGGCTTCTGCCAGTATGGATTAGTGTAGGTCCTGTTAAT
>JAFMOC010000629.1:612500-621650 GCA_019802505.1 Corydoras sp. C115
AAACGTTCTCCCCTGGATGGGCATGGGGAACCCCCCCCCTGCGACCCTGATATAGGATAAAGTGGAGGATGATGGATGAATGACCTGATCAGTGACTTCATGCTGTACGTCTTGCACGTGGAGCTGAGTCCAGAGCAGATGCCACTCAGAACCCACGGGGGGGGCGTTATTGGGTTCCGTGGTGCTCTGCCATCGGGAGTTTAGGATCTAATAACCTTTCATTTCCTCAGAGCGCTCACACAGAACACTCTCATCACATGTAAAGGCTTTACCGGGGGGGGTCATCACATGGCTCCTCTGAGAGCGCCGCCGTTGTTTATTGAGCGCTGCGTGTTCCGTTCGCGCATAATTAACGCCGGATTCTATTCACGGACCCGAGCTGACCGCGGAACCCGCGGTGACCCGACGCCCGCCCGCCGTCCTGCCCGGTTCTCCTTCAGATGCACATTCAGGCTTCACACGTTGACCCGCAGATGAACCGGGATAAGACCGAGGTGCACGCTGGGATTAGATGGAATTCAGGCTTTACGTTACGGAACGCGGCGGTCACTCGGAGGTCGACCGAGAGCCAATCACAGCGCTCCGTACGTAGATTACATTTATATCAAAATATAATCTGAATAAAGCCCATACAGAGAGTCCCGGCGTGTAGTGGAGAACAGCGCCACCTGTTTACGTGATTTATTCACAATAATACACAACCTCACATCACAGAACATCACAGAACCCAGAACATCACACCACGTCACTGCAGAACACAGAACATCACAGAGCCCAGCACATCACAGAACCCAGAACATCACAGAACCCAGAACATCACAGAACCCAGAACATCACACCACGTCACTGCAGAACCCAGCACATCACAGAACCCAGAACATCACACCACGTCACAGAACCCAGCACATCACAGAACCCAGCACATCACAGAACCCAGAACATCACACCACGTCACTGCAGAACCCAGCACATCGCAGAACCCAGCACATCACAGAACCCAGAACATCACACCACGTCACTGCAGAACCCAGCACATCACAGAACCCAGCACATCACAGAACCCAGAACATCACACCACGTCACTGCAGAACCCAGCACATCGCAGAACCCAGCACATCACAGAACCCAGAACATCACACCACGTCACTGCAGAACCCAGCACATCGCAGAACCCAGCACATCACAGAACCCAGCACATCACAGAACCCAGAACATCACACCACGTCACTGCAGAACCCAGCACATCGCAGAACCCAGCACATCACAGAACCCAGAACATCACACCACGTCACTGCAGAACCCAGCACATCGCAGAACCCAGCACATCACAGAACCCAGAACATCACACCACGTCACTGCAGAACCCAGCACATCACAGAACCCAGTACATCACAAAACCCAGAACATCACACCACGTCACTGCAAAACTCAGAACATCACAGAACCCAGCACATCACACCACGTCACTGCAGAACCCAGCAGATTGCAGAACCCAGCAGATTGCAGAACCCAGCAGATCGCAGAACCCAGCACATCGCAGAACCCAGAACATCACAAAACTCAGCGCATCACAGAACCCCGTGCGACCCTAATAGAGGATAAAGTGGAAGTTTAATTTAAGGACAGAAATACGTAGTTTTTTGTGGCCGCCTGTAAAAGCTCTGGGTCGCGGGTTCGACTCGGCGGGGGGGAGGAGAACGGCGTACGGTCTGAGAACGGGGTGTGGCTAACGTCGAGATCAAAGAGGAAGGATGTTGGAGGTGATGTTTCAGCCGCGTGCCACGTAGAACATTAAGAATCCATCTCGCTTTGCCATCTAACTCTCACACACACACACACACACACACACACTCACAAACACACACACACAAACACACAAACACAACATAAACACAAACACACACACACAAACACAAACACACACACTGATGCTTATCGGTGGAGAGCAAGCAGAAGCCTGTCTGGTATGCCTCAATCCCCAAAACAGCATCAACACGCCTCCACCCTCAGCCCACATCCAAACACTCCACCTGAGACTCCGGCTTCAGGACGTCCGTCTGTCCTGCGACAGGTTCTCCAGAGTTTGAGAGGGAGAACCCGAGGGTTGTCACTGCGCTTATTATTATTATTATTATTATTATTATTATTATCCACATCCACCCATTATCTTCCACATTATCCTCTACTAGGGTTGCGTTCTCCCCATGCCCATCCAGGGGAGAACGTTTCGGGCGCTGGGCAGATACACCCAAAACAGGGTGCCAATCTATCACTGGACACACACTCACTCACACACACACTCTCTATGGGGCAATTTGGAGAATTCAATTCACCTTGATCCATGTTTTTGGACTGTGGGAGGAAACCGGAGAACCCAGAGGAAACCCACGCGGACACAGGGAGAACATGGAAACTCCACCCAGATGGGGTATTCGAACCGGGAATCCCTAGTGCTGAGAGGAGAACATGACTAACCACTAATCCACCGTGCCGCCTTGTTGTTGTTATTATTATTATTATTATTATAATATAGTATTATTAATATCCATCCATTGTCTTCCGCTCTATGCTCTACTGGGGGGGGGGGTGGAGACTTTGACGTCTGTTGAAGGATCCTGAGTCTTTGTTTTTAATAACCTGTCCTCTGATCCAGCCCCCGCCGTACCCCTGCCCCCCCCCGCAGGCCCTCGGGCTGAGAACCGAACCACAGAACTGAAGATGGACGAGTAATAAAAATAAGAAAATAATAATAATAATAATGGGCGGCACGGTGGCTTAGTGGTTGGCATGTTCTCCTCTCAGCACTAGGGATTCCTGGTTCGATTTCCAATCTGGGTGGAGTTTGCATGTTCTCCCCGTGTCCGCATGGGTTTCCTCCGGGTTCTCCGGTTTCCTCCCACAGTCCAAAAACATGGATCAAGGTCAATTGAATTCTCCAAATTGCCCCATATAGAGTGTGTGTGTGTGTGAGTGAGTGTGTGTTCAGTGATAGATTGCCCCCCTGTCCTGGGTGTATCTGCCCAACGCCCAAAACGTTCTCCCCTGGATGGGCATGGGGAACCCCACCCCCCCACCACGACCCTAATAGAGGATAAAGTGGAAGATAATGAATGAATGAATAATAATAATAATAAAAATGAGGGGTGGCACGGTGGCTTAGTGGTTTAGCATGTTCTCCTCTCAGTGTTAGGGATTCCCGGTTGAAATCCCAATCTGGGTGGAGTTTCCATGTTCTCCCCGTGTCCGCATGGGTTTCCTCCGGGTTCTCCGGTTTCCTCCCACAGTCCAAAAACATGGATCAAGGTCAATTGAGTTCTCCAAATTGCCCCATATAGAGTGTGTCTGTGTGAGTGAGTTTGTGCCCAGTGATAGATTGCCCCCCTGTCCTGGGTGTATCTGCCCAGCGCCTGAAACGTTCCCCCCCCACCCGCAATCTAGTAGAGGACATAGCTGAAGATAATGGATGGACATTAAGACGTTATTTAATTGACATTAAAATGTGCTGGCTGATTCTAAAGGCGACAAACCAATCAGCTGTGACCTGCCATTCCCTTTAACAGCCAGGTGGCGCTCTGACTTTAACGGATTACATTAACCACCAACTGTGCGTTAAATAAGGTTTACACCGTTTCCATTGCAAACCAAACGAAGTATTTAGTGTAGGGGTGTCTTCAACTAAGGATTTTCATAGTCGAATCTGATTCGTCAGATTTTCCCTATAGTCGACTGATAGTCGAATCAGTTAAAATTTCACCACAAGATGGCGCTATAAGCGTAGTTTTTAAAAAATATATTTTTTTATATTTTACTTGTTTTTCTAGAGCACCGTAAATGGGATCCCCTTTTCTGGACTTTTTAAAAAAAAAAAAATATTAACAGAAATTAGGATGATTTTATTTGACAAAAGGCTATATATATAACGAAAACAAAAACATTTCATGTAAAAACTAATGCTTAGCAGCAGCCATGGGCACCCCCATGTGGTCAAAATGGTACATTCGACTATGAGGTTCATAGTCGACTACGGTTCTCCGAATCGAATCGTCGAATCAGCGAATATTGCAGCTCACCCCTAGTCTAGTGTATTAATGTCACATGACCAATGATGTTCTAAAGCGATGGAGAACATACCAAATATCAGGTACCAGTTGCAGAATTAAAATGGACGATAGAAATACGTTTGGAGGTGCAGAGTATTCCTCCTGCCCTTCTGTTGTTTACTTAACTGATTTTAGTGCATTGTGCTGACACACTATTAAGTGCACTAGATCTGAAGGGCGTGGCTCTGAACACCCCTCCGGGGGGTTGTTGGTTTGTCCCGCTCTGCCAGATGTTGGCACATCGTTGGTTTGTTTTTGTTCTGAACTGAATTACGGTGTGGACCCCGCGGCATCGGTGCCCCACCACGTCACCATGGACACCAGACAGACGGACACATGGTGGAGAACATGCTGAGCAGGACGCTGGACCTTCACAGGACATCTGCTCTCAGAGATTGGGGGGTTCCGCTCCCCATGCCCATCCAGGGGAGAAGGTTTCGGGCGCTGGGCAGACACACCCAGGACAGGGGGGCAATCTATCACTGGACTCACACACACTCACACACACACACTCTATATGGGGCAATTTGGAGAACTCAAATGACCTTGATCTATGTTTTTGGACTGTGGGAGGAAACCGGAGAACCCGGAGGAAACCCACGCGGACACGGGAAGGACATGCAAACTCCACCCAGATGGGGATTCGAACCGGGAATCCCTAGTGCTGAGAGGAGAACATGCAGGACGTGAGGACGTTCCTCAGGCCTCATTACCACCGTGCAGGATGTGAGGACGTTCCTCAGGCCTCTTCAGCACCACCGTGCAGGACGTGAGGACGTTCCTCAGGCCTCTTCAGCACCGTGCAGGACGTGAGGACGTTCCTCAACCCTCAGCACCACCGTGCAGGACGTGAGGACGTTCCTCAGTCCTCAGCACCACCGTGCAGGACGTGAGGACGTTCCTCAGTCCTCAGCACCACCGTGCAGGACGTGAGGACGTTCCTCAGGCCTCAGCACCACCGTGCAGGACGTGAGGACGTTCCTCAGTCCTCAGAACCACCGTGCAGGACGTGAGGACGTTCCTCAGGCCTCAGCACCACCGTGCAGGACGTGAGGACGTTCCTCAGTCCTCAGCACCACCGTGCAGGACGTGAGGACGTTCCTCAGGCCTCAGCACCACCGTGCAGGACGTGAGGACGTTCCTCAGGCCTCAGCACCACCGTGCAGGACGTGAGGACGTTCCTCAGGCCTCAGCACCACCGTGCAGGACTTGAGGACGTTCCTCAACCCTCAGCACCACCGTGCAGGACGTGAGGACGTTCCTCAACCCTCAGCACCACCGTGCAGGACGTGAGGACGTTCCTCAGGCCTCTTCAGCACCGTGCAGGACGTGAGGACGTTCCTCAGGCCTCAGCACCACCGTGCAGGACGTGAGGACGTTCCTCAGAACCACCGTGCAGGACGTGAGGATGTTCCTCAGGCCTCAGCACCACCGTGCAGGACGTGAGGACGTTCCTCAGTCCTCAGCACCACCGTGCAGGACGTGAGGACGTTCCTCAGTCCTCAGCACCACCGTGCAGGACGTGAGGACGTTCCTCAGGCCTCAGCACCACCGTGCAGGACGTGAGGACGTGAGGACGTTCCTCAGTCCTCAGCACCACCGTGCAGGACGTGAGGACGTTCCTCAGTCCTCAGCACCACCGTGCAGGACGTGAGGACGTTCCTCAGGCCTCAGCACCACCGTGCAGGACGTGAGGACGTTCCTCAGGCCTCAGCACCACCGTGCAGGATGTGAGGACGTTCCTCAGGCCTCAGCACCATCGTGCAGGACGTGCAGGACGTTCCTCAGTCCTCAGCACCATCGTGCAGGACGTGCAGGACGTTCCTCAGTCCTCAGCACCATCGTGCAGGACGTGCAGGACGTTCCTCAGTCCTCAGCACCACCGTGCAGGACGTGAGGACGTTCCTCAGGCCTCAGCACCACCGTGCAGGACGTGAGGACGTTCCTCAGTCCTCAGCACCATCGTGCAGGACGTTCCTCAGTCCTCAGCACCATCGTGCAGGACGTGAGGACGTTCCTCAGTCCTCAGCACCACCGTGCAGGACGTAAGGACGTTCCTCAGTCCTCAGCACCATCGTGCAGGACGTTCCACAGTCCTCAGCACCATCGTGCAGGACGTGCAGGACGTGAGGACGTTCCTCAGTCCTCAGCACCACCGTGCAGGACGTGAGGACGTTCTTCAGTCCTCAGCACCACCGTGCAGGACGTGAGGACGTTCTTCAGTCCTCAGCACCATCGTGCAGGACGTGAGGACGTTCTTCAGTCCTCAGCACCCTGCGGGAGGCTTTTCCACATATTTGGAGGCACATTAACATTGATGCGAGGTTCAGAGTGGAGCGTGATGACGTTCCCCTCGGCGTTCTCGAATCGCAGACCAGCCCTTATTTGGACTGAAGGTTCTTGCGAGTGAATCGGAACCTCAACCTCAGCGAGATCCATCTGAAGTCTGCGAGAAATAATAAAAAGCAGATGCTGCAAATAAAACCTTCAGCCTTCTCATAAAACGCAGAGAAGCTCGGCTTAACGTCCCGCTCCCAGGAATTCCACTCTGAACCCGGCGCCGGAGACGTCCACCACACGGAACCCGGGCTTATAGAACCGTCTCGGGGGAAAATGTTCTCCTGCGTTTCTGTCTTTATTCATCAGAACGTACAGCTTCTTCAGACAAACAAATCACCTTTAATACAGCGGGATTTTAATCTGTTTCTCATCTCAGAATCTTCTGCCTAATCCTCAGCTCGGGACGAGGTTCTCTAGGTTCTCCAGGTTCTCTAGGTTCTCCGAGGGTAGTTTCCCATGCCCATCCAGGGGAGAACGTATCGGGACACCGACTCAGAACACAGCACCAATCTTATCACTGGATACATGCACACTCTGTATAGGGGCAATTTCGAGCAGCCAATTCACCTTGAATCCATGTTTTCGGACTGTGGGAGGAACCCCATGTGATCCCTCGAACCTGTGACCGCTGAGCCATTAGAACCCTGAAAAAGGGTTCCTAAAAAAAGAACCTAGAGGAAACCTACGTGGATATGGGGAGAACATGCAAAACACCCAGATGGGGATTTGAACCAGGATCTTCGGTGCTGAGAGGAGAACGTTCCACTTTTCTTTATAATGTTGCTTCAGATCATTGATGTGCAGATGACTTCAGATCTGGAGGTCAGGTGTGTGTTGTGTGAAGGTTCTTGTGAGGACTGCACCATGGCGACTGCAACGTGGCAACTGCACCCTGGCAAACTGCACCGTGGTGGCGTGGCGACTGCACCGTGGCATCTGCACCTTGGTGGCGTGGCGACTGCACCGTGGCGACTGCACCCTGGCAACTGCACCGTGGTGGCGTGGCGACTGCAACGTGGCGACTGCACCGTGCTGGTGTGGCGACTGCACCGTGCTGGTGTGGCGACTGCACCGTGGCGGCTGCACCGTGCTGGTGTGGCGACTGCACCGTGGCGACTGCACCGTGCTGGTGTGGCGACTGCACCGTGGCGACTGCACCGTGCTGGTGTGGCGACTGCACCGTGGCGACTGCACCGTGCTGGTGTGGCGACTGCACCGTGGCGACTGCACCGTGCTGGTGTGGCGACTGCACCGTGGCGACTGCACCGTGCTGGTGTGGCGACTGCACCGTGCTGGTGTGGCGACTGCACTGTGGCGACCGCACCGTGGTGGTGTGACTGCACGGTGCAGACTGCACCGTGGTGGTGTGGCGACTGCAACGTGGTGGTGTGGCGACTGCACCGTGGTGGTGTGGCGACTGCAACGTGGTGGTGTGGCGACTGCACCGTGGTGGTGTGGCGACTGCAACGTGGTGGTGTGGCGACTGCACCGTGGTGGTGTGGCGACTGCAACGTGGTGGTGTGGCGACTGCAACGTGGTGGTGTGGCGACTGCACCGTGGTGGTGTGGCGACTGCACCGTGGTGGTGTGGCGACTGCACCGTGGTGGTGTGGCGACTGCACCGTGGTGGTGTGGCGACTGCACCATGGCGACTGCAACGTGGTGGTGTGGCGACTGCAACGTGGCGGCTGCCCTTTGGAGGTGTAGGGCGCCCGCCGTAATCAGACGCCTCATTACTCTGAGATGTTGGATCTGCGGGGGGGGGGGGGGGGGGGGACACGTTCCCCGGTGTCGGCGGCGCCGCTGTAATGGATTGATTTCTAAAACGGTTGCAATGTTCCCGCTTGGCCGCCTCTCTGTTTGTCCTCACCATCATCTGTGATTAAAGTCTGCTCGCTCACATGGACCCGTTCTCCACGCGACACCCGGGGGGGGGGTGACATCCTGTTGATTGGACGTTGATGTCCAGCGTCTTATTACGAACCCGGACAAACCCCCGAATAGCCACCATGCACCCTCTGACAGCTCCATTGGGACTAGGTTCTCCCGGCGGGGGGGGCAAGTGTACTTTCCCATGCCCATCCAGGGGAGAACGTATCGGGACACTCAGAACAGAGCACCAACCTATCACTGGACACGCACTCACACATGCACACACTGCATAGGGGCAATTTAGGGCAGCCAGTTCGCCTTGAATCCATGTTTTTAGACTGTGGGAGGAACCCGGAGGAAACCCACAGGGAACAAACCTGAGACCGCTCAGCCACCCTGAAAAGGGCTTGATATTTCATGGACCCCCCCCTCCATAATCCTGCTCCTCATTCCACTCGGACGTTCATGTGGGCGTGGCAGGTCCTCGGTACAGTGGCACACCACACCCCCTATCTTCTACCACGCGGTATGACACCCTGGAAGCGTCCACCTTCCGAAGTCCAAAAACACAGCAGGAGGTCAAACTGGAGACACTCTGAGGTGTGATTGGGCTGGGATAGGCCGCAGCACTGTTCCTGACTGTAGATGCTTTCATCTTTGGACTTGCAGGTGTCCCAGGCGGTCAGGACACAGGTTCCGCCGAGACACCGCCTTCCCAAAGGGTCAGGGGTCCGTTCTGGACATTTTGTTGGAGTCAGTATTTTTTTTTCCCAGCATGCTCCATTAAGATCTGGGTGGTACATCATGCGGTGGTGGCGTCTCTGACGAAGCGTCAGCGC